>PPHD01004936.1:17223-27402 GCA_002909625.1 Bambusicola thoracicus | reverse complement strand
GTTGTTTCCAAAATCTTTTTCCAATGGGCTGGCACTGTTGGATTGCCAGGACTGTGCAGGTCAGCACCAGTTCTTCAGAATGGGCTCATCTTTCAGAGGCACCGCTATGGCACGGTGCAGGCTTTATCAGCAGAGTTCAGTGGAGCAGGGCCTCATCCCTACTACAACTGGAAATCAGTGGAAAGAATCCCATTGACTCAGACTTGTATTACACTCTAACAAGGTGCACGATGGCAATAAATCAAGACTACGTCATATCATGTTCTCTGCAGTTCCGTTTTCCCAGATGCTGTCTCTCTTCAGCCACATGCTCGGATAACTTTCATCTGTTGTATGTAAGCCAGAAGTCAAACAAGCCACTACTAAGACATCAAATTAACAAATTAATCAAGATCCCTTGTGGAAATATATAGAAAATATGTTTTCAATTGACTATATTTGAGAAAGAGTAAAATATAATACTAACATTCTTCAATAACAGATTAAAACACATAAGATTACGATAGTTTGGACAAGATATGTTTGAGAGGGGAGTGTGTCCAATCATAAACCATTCTTTGAAAAATCAAATCCTTTAAAACCTAAAAAATCCTAAAAAATGAGTAGAAATGACATTTAATACTGTAAAAAGAAGTGTCATCTCTCAGAAACATTTAGGCAACTTCCCTGGGATAATTTTGCTTTCCCAGTCATTTAATTATTTAGTGGGCCTCAAGAGACCTCTTGTCCATGAAGCAGGACAAACATTCAGAAGTTATACATAACTGCGGGCTTCTAAGTAGTCCCCTGGGAATGAAGAGGCAACTCATAACCATGGACTAATAAATGTGGAAAAAAAAAAAAAGAAAGAAATTTGCTACAAAGTACACTTCCCTTCTGCTCAGGCAAGTCCTTTCCCTACAGCCATCTTACAGAGCAGTGAAAGCACCATTCCAATAAGATGCTGAGGATGCATAGCTCAGCTCTTCAATCAGAAGGAAAAGAAGCAAGCTTTGGTGTTTGGTAAACTGTCAGTTATTTAAGTAATTAAGCTGCTGAAGCAAATTAAACTTTGCAAAAATAAAAACAAACAAACAAACAAAAACACCACCAACAAACACAAAACAAACAAGAAAGACTCAACAAACCAAAGATCAGTCAACCAACCAAAAAAGCCACACCCCAAAGCCTAACCTTGAGAAAGCTGGAAGACTGTTAGCAACACTCCTTATATACGGATTGATTACTGTTGGAGAACTTGTAATTAGCCATTGTTTATTTCTCTGTTTCCAGCTGTTTTACTGAAATTTTAGCTCTTTCTAATTCTTTATTGAAATTATACTTCCTTTACTTTGATACCCCTCTCCTCTGAGAGAGAGTTATGTTATTCTTTCCAGTCAGAAATGAACATTTGCCTCTATTTCTTGAATTACTCCAGTAGCGTTCAACTGGAATGAATGGCAGTGAATTGGTGTTGAGCATTGTGACTTAATAGATAATGCATCTTTTTTTCATCATTTCTGTCTGAGGAAGAGCCCTGTTCAGCTAGTTGCAAGGTGGTTTGGGGTTGGACAGAGCTGTGACTGCCATAAATAGTTCTGATGGACATGTGTGTGTTCACAAGCAAATAATGGGCATGAGACCAGGGCTACAGAGTTGATATTCCCAGCAAATTAGAGAATAAAAATGACATGAGCAATTTAAATATTATTTATAATTGACCTTCATGTCTGTTTTTAATATTCAATCTGCTGAGTGTTTAAAAAAGCAATTAAAAGTCCCATATAATGTTAAAACCCTTGATAAATGTAATAAACAAATGACATATTCAAAAGAGAGAATCTATGTCCCATTAGGAGAGAAGAAGAAAGATGAGAGCAACATATGGCAGTATAATTAGCATGATTAGGGAAGCACATCAATAGAATTTATGCTGCAGGGAAAATGTAATAAGAAACCAACACACTTTCCTCACTGCCTTGAAAACTGCAAATATCGCTCTGTGAAAGGGAGAAGATGCAGAAAGGCTCTCTGGCATTTAAAGCTCTAACTTGTGTTCTTCTGATTATTAAAGATGCACACAGCCATCTGCAAACCATTTATTTTTTGCAGAGTTCACATTGTCCCATTGCTTTGATTAATAAGGAGCAATATTACACCTCAGCTGCTTTTCAGAAAGATGCTATTTTGGAAACCTAATTAATACTCACTCCACTGTTAGCTTGAGGTGTTCGTTAGTGCCAGATACTGAGTTCTTATTTGTTTCTCATTATGTGGAGAGTATTGCTTCTCAATGCCAAGGTTTTTGTTTTGCACTTTGGACAACCTTTCGACACCGCTGCTCCCCCCAGCCCTCCCTTCAGAAGAGCCAATAACACCTGTCGTCATTATTTTAGCATGCCCATTATGTCTGTTGAAGACAACAGGAGCTATTTACATAGTTAGACAGTCCTGATGCACAGCAAATATTGCTGCCGTTTTCTGAACAGTTGGGCCAAAGAGAAAAGAAAAATTTAGAAACGTGGCAACGCAATTGTAATTTCAGCCTACCACTAAGGGTCAGTATATACCAAGCAAATGCATCGTTACAAAATTAAAACAGAGTCAGTTTCTTCTAGCAAGAGCACTGGATATATTTGTAGAAAGTACAGATTATTTTAGAAGCTACCAGAACCACCCAAACCTATAGCAGAAATGCCCCTGCTGTTGGCAGTGAACTCTCACAGACTCTATCAGCCAGCTCTGCTGTGTATGGAGATCAGCAGCATTTCACCAAGCAGCCTGAGGCCCAGTGAAGGGGCACAGACGCCTTCCCTGATATCTGCCCAAGGTGCTGCTGCTGAGGATGGCCCTGCTTTCTCTCGGGAGAGCAGTGAGAACAACACATCACAAGAGACACTGAACATCAACTCAATTGCCAAATGCCATACTCGCTGCGGAAAGGTCAAATGTAATTGCATGTGTGACGAACCTACAGAGCAGCTGAGACTTCTATTGCAACTCACCATTGTGCTGAACAGCTAAAGGAGAAAAAGGAATACGATAACAGCCATACATACACACACAGAGGATGTAATCCCTATGAAATCGACAGTGGAGTAGGTAGCAGCTATCCATCCAGTGCATGGCCATCTTAGTTCCATGTGCCACCTGCAGCTCTGCCTTCTACAAACCTGCCAGCAGAAAGTACACTGTCACCTCATGTTCCTCTGGAATAGGGCCTCTCATAGAAAGCCTGTGTCTCAACCATGTAAGAGAAAGAGAAAGAAATGGGAAGGTGAAAGGAAAGCTGTGCAGAGGAAAAGAAGAAGGAGAGGAGGGGAGGGGAGGGCAGGGGAGATGGAGAGAACTATGCACTAAGCTGGGCTTGCACTGAACTCAGTTGCATGGTACCAGGTGCCAAACTTGCACAGAGGAGGCCCCAGAGCCTTCAGGGCCATATGTCGGTCCCTTTCCACTCACCAGCAGCACTGGAGCCTACCCAGGCTAGGCAGACAGATGCCCCTTTCCCAGACAGCAGCCCTGCTCCATTGTGCTACATGTGTAGGTGTAGGCTCAATAGCGTCAGCAGCAGAATAACTAGTGGTGATTTTTGACTAGCATAGTAGATAATCAAAGCCTTTTCCAGTTCACATCTCTGGGACAACTAACAACACTTTAAGAAGGCTGGGGTAGTCTTAAAACAGTGCAAGAGATTTAGTAGTTAAACTGACAGCAGGATGACAGGAAGTTTCCTGCACACTGGACACCATACTTTTGCAAAAGAAAGAACACTGTCAGCCAAAACCTGTGGTCATTTTTGAGCAGTGGAAATTACACTTTAGAAATGACTTCCAAATCTTGGCTCTTACTTTGTGTCTACTTAAGTATTATCTACTTTTGCACCTGGAGAATAAACAACACATACCATCCTGTAAGTCAAGTCATGGAATTTTTCCAACCAACTTATTAGCACAATGTCTCAATAAATCAAAGGGAGGAATCTGTCATGGAATAACAAGTATAACACTAGAAAAAAAAAAAAACAAGGCTGTAAAATGCAATAACAAAGTGTCTTTAAATTGCTGTACGTTAATGAGCTGTGGGATTCTGGGAAAAAGCTGAGATCAGTCCAAAGAGACAGTTTTCTTTCAAATCTTGCTGTAGACATCATTCTGCAAATATTATTTCCTGCAATATTTTGAAAGGAAGAACAGCAGCACAGAAAGGCCATAGACGTAAGAACATGATAAGAGATGAGAAGAATTATATTCATTACTTGCCTTTTTATTTTTTTTAACCTCTTCTTTCTTTCTCCATCTGTTCATTCATGGAGTATGGACTAATATAATCCATCTCTAAAAGTCTTAATTACATTTTCTTTTGTCAACTCTTACACTACAAGCATGCAGATATCATCTTTGTTTCTGAGTGAGTGAAAGAGTAGAAACATTTATAGGGATTGTTAATGTTCAGCATCTTGAAAGATGCTCAGTATTCTACCTGATCCACTGACTCCAGTTCTTGGCTCTCCAGCAGTGCTGCCAGCTGAGTCTTCTCAGACAGGTCAAACCAAGTCATAATAACATGGAAACAACATTCATGGAGAGTGAACAAAGATTTCCATGGGAAGGTTGCCCAACAACCTGTTTTGTTTTGAAAAGCAGATTTGAAACAATATTAAATTTTTGACACTATTTAAAAGTAAACTATAAAAAAAGTTTGCTACCCTAAAGAAATGAAACCCTATAGTGTAGCTGAAGGATTGCCCAGGTGTTCTTTATTTCAATAATTTTCTTCCTTCCCCTTGCCAGTCTCTCTGTATCATTAGAAACAGATCAAAGCTATCTCTGTTGCCCCTTTTGACTGCATACAGCATTTTGCGTCACTGCAAAGAGATCTGCGTGATTTATTTAAGACTATAAAGCTGATCATGCTGCGAGATAGCAGAGCTTTCAATTGTACCCAAAGTGTATGAGAAGCTCTCTGTTAAGAGTTTCTTTCCAGTATCCAACCTGAACCTCCCCCAGCACAACTTAAGGTCATTCCCCTTTGTCCTAATGCTGTTACCTGGGAGAAGAAGCCAAACCCCCACCTCACCACAACCTCCTTCCAGGTAGTTGTAGAGAGCAGTGTCTCCCCTGAGCCTCCTCTTCTCCAGACCAAACAATCCCAGCTCCCTCAGCCTCTCCTCATACATTTTGTGCTCTCAGCCTAGTGATCTAGCCTGTCCAGATCCCTCTGTAGGGCCTTCCTACCCTCAGGCATAACGATAGCTTGATGTCATCTGCAAATTTACTGAGGGTGCACTCCATTCCCTCATCCAGGTCATCGACAAAGATATTAAACAGGATGGACTCCAATATAGACCCATAGGGAACACCACTTGTGATATGTTGCCAGTTGGATTTATCTTCATTCACCATCACAGCTGGTTCCTTACTCAGGAAAAAGTGCACCTGTCCAAGCCACGGGCTGCCAGCTTCTGTAGGAGAATACTGTAGGAGAAAGCACGAAAGGCCTTGCTGAACTCTAGGTAGGACCAATGTCAGCAGACTTTCCCTCATCCACCAAACGGATCACTCAATCATAGGAGATCAGGTTGGTCAAGCAAGATCTTCCTTTCTTGAACCCTTGCTGGCTGTACTTGATCCCTCAGTTGTCCCACACATGCCACGAGATCACACTTTCCGTCTTCCCAGACACTTCCGTCTTGAGGTTCACCAATAAGTCACTGCAGTGCCATGGCTCTGCTCCATGGCAAGCATTTAGTTGGATATTTTTCTTTTTTTCTGGGCTCTGATGTTTTACTTTCTCTTTCCTTGCAGCCTTCCTTATGGTATACATCTCAAGTGGAAGATTAGACAGAGTTTGCTTAACTCTTTGATTCAAAACTTGTTGTCGTATAGAAAAATATGTATTCTATCCATGTCCTTTAGGTGATGTTAACACCAGCAAATGGTGACATGGATCCACAGAAACTTCTGAGGGACAAGTCCTGTCATGTCACTTCACCAAAAATGATCAGTCTGTTCCTACACTCAGACATGCTGTGTGCATAACCCTGGGTCAGGGCAGAGAGAAAGCAACAGGCTTTTAAAATGATATAGCACAGCTGGAATATTTGGAAATGAGAGAGATGATAAGACCTGAATTTAGAGAAGAATTCAAACTGAGGAGTGGCTATCTGAGGCCCTTATCAGACCATGGTGCTTCATCCAGATAAGGGCTGTTAAACAGGCTTTTTGTTCTCTCATTACTGCAGTAACAGCTCTGCAATGCATTCAGATCTGGTTCAAACTAAATCTAATTTATTAATCTAATTCATAAAGTGCAATCATCCTACAGTCCAACAGTGATCCTTAAACAAGCTATTTGTGATAAATTCTCTATACTCTTATCGGGTGTTTTGTTCTGTCTCTGGAATGCTGAGGTCCCAAAGTGCCTTGTGTTTGTATTGTCTCTTACGATTTATGCATGTTTTAATCCTTTGGCCCATAGATATTTCTTATGTGAAGCCTCTGGGTACTAATAACCAGTAAAAATTAATACCAAAAGTGTTTATCAGCCAGTGAAACTGTGCCTCTATATTGGTCACCATTTTACTGCTGCAGCCAGGGTTAAGCAAAGAGCCTGGCACTGTGCAAAATCAAAGCCGTGACAAAGCTGGGAGCAGAGCCCAGCTCTTCTTGATACCACTCCAGTCTTGACTTTGGCCTATTTGGATGTTTTATGAAGGGTCACTTCCCTCCTTTCCTTGTTTGTAACACAAAAAGCCCTCAGCCCTGTAGCTGTTCCTGCCCAACTGAAGAGTCCTTTTAGTTCTTCCTGTGCAGTTGAACAGAGCTAGTCACAGAAACTGATTGCAGTAATGGTGACAAAGAGGACAGACACAGGAGTGCAGATGGAGGGCAACAAGATGGCTCCCAGCTATAAAGGAACACTTGTTAACAGATCCTTTTCTCAGTGGGTCTTCATGGAAGAGCAAGGGCTGCGAATGAAATCATCATGCAAGGCATAGACAGAAGGTTCTGTATATTCAGATGCCTGTTTCTTTTTGGTTTGTTTTTTTTTTTTTTTTTTCTATCTCAGCCCTCTAAGATTGACTGAAAGAAGCAGTGGAAAGTTAAGTGTATGTATCAAACTTATCTAATACAAAAGTACAGTTAATCTGAAAGCCAGATAAGTACTTTAACTGTTGTGTATCTGGGAGACACCAAAGAACATCTCTGCATACTTCTTCACTGGACTGAGGAGGCACCTCTGCTTATTTTGTTCCTGTCTGCATTACTGCAGGTCACTCTAACGTTACTGATAAAAGCAGGTTTTAACTGACAGGGTCATTCTATACGAACACTCCTCCACAGGCTAGACAAACCCACGGTACAACATACAGTCTTGTCTAAAGGAACATATTATTTATTTTGTAGCTCGTAAATGGGATTTATTTACAACAGGTCTTAGAACACAGCTCACACGCAGAAGTTAAGCTTTGGCAGTACTGCCATCAGATCGCTACCATGTTTGCAACGACATTTCTACGTCATAGAAAATGAAAGAAGAGTGACATTAAAACAACTTTTTTATCTCTGGGAATAAGGCTCACAGAACGGATTTGCAGGTGGCCGTAAAGCCCAGTCAAGGTGTGCCTCCAGCACACCCTGCTGTGTGGGAACACAAGTGGTGGTGAGTGGTGGGACGCACGCGCAGTGTCACATTGCGGTACCTGGCCCCCAGGCAGACTTGCATGGTTTAGTGGTCCCATTCCTCTTCTCTTTCACCGATTCCCTCTTCCTCCTCTGGGAATGCTGAATCACTCTGACTCTTCAGATGCTTTATCCCTGAAAATATAAAAGTAATAGTTAAAAGTTGTGTTATTTTGTATCAGACATATTTTTTTTTCCACGAAGGAGGAAACAAAGAAATACATAAATGAATGGAAACATTTTTAGTGCCCATATTGGCCCCTTTCACCCAAAACCTCTTCATTCAAATAGTACTACTATGTATTTCCAACAGAAATATTCTCTTCCTTGAATATGGGCCCTTTGGAAATGTATCATACTTTGTAGGAACAGAACAGCTTCTTTTCTGTTCTTAGTGATCAGATCCATTTTGCCACTACAAACTGAGGTTTGAGTTTTAAAGGCTGAGAGAGTAGGTGTAGGAATCATTCGACCTGTGAGCTTTTTCCTGAGATTGATCTGCTGAAGGTCCTTGTTCACTCCAAAATACAGGAAGATTTTTCCAAATCCATCACTTGGAGAATTTTCAGTTATTCGAGTTCAGTGAAATTACAAGCAGCTGAAAGCAGAATCTCATAGAAGTTCTAACAAGGCGAGTGCAACCCACTCCACACATCCAGCAGGAGCCCAGCTCGGCTCAATGCTGGCCTCCGGGCTCCCTCTCTTTCAAACGCACACAAGCAGCACTTAGTTCCCTGGGAAACAGTTGTTCAAATGTAAAACATGCAAATAAATTAGTGCTTCCTAGCACAGTATGTGTTAAGTGTGCCCTACAATAATCAACACATATCCAGTTAAGTAACTGTGATGATAAGTGAAGAAACACTTTGCTCAGCTACCACCATGCTGGTCTCTTTAGCAATGCCCTTTAGTAAAACAAATACTTTTAATATGATTTCACTAAACTAAAGGTTAAAAGAACATTCATTGCAAATTGATATTATGTATGTATGGCAAATTCATCTCCTTTTGTTTATCTCTGGACTTACTTTCTCTGTACTGGTCTAACATGCATTACTCAGTGTTTCAGATCATAGAATCACATAATTGCTCAGTTTGGACAAGACTTTCAAGTTCATCGAGTCCAACCACAACCTAACCATACTACCGTAACTCTAACAACACTCCGCTAAATCATGTCCCTGAGTACCACATCCAAACGGTTTTTAAACACATCCAGGGATGGTGACTCAACCACCTCCCCGGGGAGCTACTCCAGTGCTTAACAGAAAGGATCACTCGGAATCAGGGAGCACTTTGAAGATGAAATTCTCATGTATCAGGCCACTATCACTGTTAGTTGTTTTTCATAAACTCCTTTCTACATCCCGCCCTCCCCTTTGCCAATCACCAAATACCATACATCTTTGGGATGTACAGACTTGCAGCAACTCCTGCACTGGCCAATGCATGTAGAAGACTCATAAAGCTGTCATTCACAAACCTCAAAAATGTTGTGGTGGAGGTTGCCAGAATTATTTGATCTTGCAAGCATTGTTATGAAATAAGATGGCTATGCAATGAAGGAAGTTGGTATGAATTGACATATAGGCCATGAAACTCCTGTCAGTACTGCATTCTAAACCAGATGCTGAGAATTTAAATCTTTGTCTAGCAATATCTGCTTGCTAAAGGGTTATATTCTGGTTGGAGATCAAGTAAAAACTTCTTACTCGGGTCACTCCAACTGTTCTTATTGCTGCAACTGTGGTGGTGTTAGTTTACTAAAAAGCAAAATATTTCTTTTTCATCTTTTCACTCTTCCTGCACATCACACTGTGAAAGAGTTCATACCTCTCTTTTCCTAAACAGTAATCAAGAGGCACAAGAACAATGCTATCTGAGGTTTGTTCCTGTTCATTCATGAAGCAACGCGTTAAGGATGAACAACAAATGTAGACAGAATTTCTACTCATTAAAACAAATAAACAACAAACAGAAAAGAAAAACAAAACACGGGAACCCAAAGCCAGGATATTTTATAAGATACTGCTTGTACACCCAGAAGATTCAAGTTCAAAGCATCAAGTCACTCATTTTGCATAAACCATGTAAGCTTTGCAGTATTAGTAACTGCATACAGGGAGAACTGCAGATGCGTACCCATGAGTGAGTCTCCCATCTCACCAATGCCCCTTACTGCAGGCAGTGGTTAATCCTGAACCCATGAGCACGCTGCCCAAAAGGTCTCTTGACTGCCCAGTCCCTTGCCCAGGTACTTGTCCCTGCTCTCCTGTGGGGGTGGCTTGTGGGGCCTAAGACATCTCCCTGGTGGTGCCCAGCCCTGCTCCAACCTGGACTCTGTTCTTCTGAGGGCAAAGCCTTTCCAGCCCCACTGCTGCTCACTGCCCCCAGACACAGCTTCACCTTTTCCCTGCACATTCACCACAACCTCACACCCACAGGTTGCTCAAAATCATTGTATTCTCCCTTAAAACGAAGCCTGTCTAAACACTGACATTTGTTTCTTTCTCCC
>PPHD01004935.1:0-27406 GCA_002909625.1 Bambusicola thoracicus | reverse complement strand
TGTGATCCCGTTCAGATCTCTCCGGGAAGGTCCACGTGCCACCTTGTGGCTAAAATACTGATAAACTCAACCCAGGAGGAGGTGCCACGGCCATCACCTTCTTTCGAAGTCTTAGTGCTGCCCTCAAAGCTCAGCTCTTCCAAGGAACCCCGTCTGTTTCCATCTGCAAAGGATGCATAACGGCAGTGCCTGCTCTTCATGCAGCAGAGGCACTTTTCAATCCTATTTCAAAGGGGCACCAGGCGTCCTGCACATCACAAATGCTCACAACAGCGCTCATCTCACCTGGTCTCGTTTCTCAGGTGATAGGATGCAAGGAAACAGGTGTTAGGATGGGCTGCACAGGGAGGTGGTGGAGGCCCCATCCCTGCAGGGTATTTAAGAGACATGTGGATATGGTACATGGGGTGTGGTAGTGGTAGTGGTCTTGGCTGTGCCAGACGATGGTTATACCTGACAGTAGATCTTTCCCACTCCTGTGAGCTGATCCCTCCCTCCCATTGTGCAGCCAAGAGACCAGGAAGCCTTTAAAGTCCTCTGAAGGCTGCAGTATTTCTCCCTGTGCATAAGGTGTTCCACTACCCCTAAAATCACACTTTGTCCCAGACAAGAAGCCCAGTGCCAAGAATTCTGTGGTCATGGAAGAAATGTGCAGCTGCTGTTGCTGGAGCCTCCGCAGCCCCCTGCCCGCAGGCGTGCTCGCTTCCTTCCAGAAAGGCTTCCCAATCTGGAGAATAATTGGGTTTTTTTGTTCCTCAAATTACTCCCAACTATTTTTAAGTCAGTTTCCATCTCTGCTCCCTGCTGCTAACTCGGCTGCAGCATCAGCCAGAAAGCCTTCAGCTGCAGCGAGCGGGGCCTGGGGAGCTGCCTGGCCCTGCAGAAGGTGCTGGTGCCAAGCTGTGATCCTAGAGGTCATTTCCAACCATAATTATTCTGTGTTTCTATGATTTATAAAGCCCAGAGGGCTCACTAACTGCCCCCCTGCATGTAGAAGACACCCAGACCCCAGCAGCCATACCAGCATGAACTTGGCTATCTGGCATCGTGCTGATCCCCGTGATGCATCCCATTCCTCGTGACACACTGCAAGGGCTGAGAGGCAGAAGTTCCCCAGAGACAGAGCAGCACTGCTGGGGCTTTTTGCCTCATCACCAGCCCTCCGAGGCTGATTTCTAACACCAGCAGTGCTCACCTTGGTCTGAAGACCTTTCCTTCCCTCTGGTTCTGGACACCACCGAGCAATCACTGCAGCTATTGCTGAAAACACATCTTGTGTATTTTCACAGCAATGCGATGACTCCTCTGTTGTTTCTGCACAGTATGTAGTAACAAAATCAATCAGGGATTTACTATGTTCACAATGACCTCTCTTTAAACCTGTTCTTACTGTTTGCTGCATCAGACTCTCATCCCTCTCCTGCCCATAACATCCATTGCCTCACCACGTGAACGCTGCGCTGGAATAAACCTGGGCTGCCTTCCTGACCATCCAGGATCCAGCAGTAAAAATGGGCCACCTGGGCCAGATCTGCACATTCCCTTTACCTGGAAGTTATCCAGACAAAATTCAAGTAGAAGCCTGGTTAAGTTTTGCACACATCCTCTGCGTGTGCTTGGAATACCAATATCTGCCCAGCAGGGCTCAGGTTTCCCTCGCTGACCGTGGAAGTCACATACGTGAAAGCAGAAATGCTTCAGGGAGAACTGCAGAAGTGGAGGACAGCGAAACCTTCTGGCCCTGCAGGATGAAAATAATCCCTTCTGACTGCTGGCAAGGAAACCCAATCCTGCCTTGCTTACCTGCAAAGCCATTCCCTGGCGGTACCAGATTGAAAACCGCAAGGTATGTTTTAGGAAGGGAGAAAATCCTTTAAAAGTGAAGGGAGAAAATCCTTAAAAAGTGAAGGGAGTATTGCACGGTATAGGCTTGCCTGCCTTTCTGCCCTTACCTGAAGCAGGAGCAAAGGGTCCTACGGGTTTCCTTTCCTAAAACAACCAAATGAATTCAATGCAGCGCTTCTTCCCCAAAGCCCCGAGATCAAGTGCTCCTGCTGCAAACACCTCTTCTTCCCTTGTGGCATCCCCTCCTGCACGCTGCAGCCCAGCTGCTCCATCAAACAGCCTGAGTGAAGCCTCACAGCACCTGGTGGCTAAACAGAATTAAATGAAAAAGAAACTGGAGCATGGGGGAACTACCATATGAATCTCAGACCACCTGCTGGAAATGCAATACTCACAGGTAAGTGCTGACTGCTAGGGAAACTTTGAACAGAAGTATTAACTTCCATATAGGTCCGTGTATACCTCTGATTTTAAGTCTGGCAGCAAGGGGGGGTGTTTCCACCGCAGCATAAGTTCCCAGCCAGCAAAACGTGTCCATGAGGCCATCCATCAGCTCTGCCTGCTGCTGCCTCTGCCTGTGCTCAGCCCCTGGGCGAGCTCCCTCATTTTGGCTGCTGTGTGAGCAACCTTTTTCCTTTCTCCCTTATTTGTTTCTTTGTAATATGCATTCCCCCAGGAAACTGCCTGGAACACCAAAGAGCATTTCCCATTGCTCACCACTGAAAAGCATCCTGACACCAAGAGCTGATCGTGCTGATTAAACCTCTGCTCACCGGCTTGTTCTGGATTCCTGTGCCCACAGCCCTCACCCTGCAAAGACAGCCATGCACCACTTCCAACACGTGAGACACCAGTTAAATCAATGGAGGCAGCTCAGAAATCACAGGCCGTTAGCAATGCATTGATATGTTTGAAGGATCACTGCATGAAACAGCACAGACCCTATGGCGCAGTTCCCATCTCCGCAGATGCTTGCTTTATTCATCTTCCTGCTAGATAGATTGTTTTGATGCAGCAGGCAGACCAATTAAACTGGATTTACCCATGTCAAACATCCCTTAGGCCAGCCATAAACTTAGAATCATAGTCATAGAATGGTATGGGTGGGGAGGGATCTTAAAGACCACCTAGTTCTACCCCGTGCTGTGGGCGAAACCCACAAGACAAGAAACCAGAAGCCAACCACAAAATCAGGCACCAGACCCAGCTGCCCAGGGCCCCATCCAACCTGGCCTTGAGCACCTGCAGGGATGAGGGTAGGTTAGCTATGTGCTAAGCTTGACTGCAGTTTTCTTGGCCGGTGAGTAAATGCCAGCAATGTCCCTATCACAGCTAAAGCCCCAACGGAGGACTTTCCCTCCTGCAGCATCCCTGCTGGGTCTCTGCAAGGCAGGGCTGGTTGCTGAGCAGGGACAGGATGGGCCCCATGGCAGCCAGGATCCCTCCTTCTGTGATGCAGCTTTTGTTTCCCTCTCATTTCTCAGTATTTCTGACCTGATCTCTAGTCCAGGCTTGCCTCTGCCACCGCTCTTTGTTATTGTTAGGGATCTGTGATCCAGAGAGCAGGCTGGATAAAGTAACCACCACACTGAGTGCCTCCAGGCAAGGGCCATGTGAAGGTTAGAGAGATAAGAGAGATTCCCAGTCCGTAACTGCAGAGAGAGGGCTGATAAGAGCCTCACCTGTGCTCTCCTTCCACAGGAGGGGTTGGAAAGGCAGCCCCAAATCCCACATAACCACTGCTTCATGGAGAGAATACCTGAGGAGCACACAGAGCACAGCAGAGAGCGGTGGGCAGCCAGCAGCATCCCTGCAGGAACACACAGCAGTGGTCTCCTGGGAGCAAATCAATTTGATGTTAGCATTCCCCAGCAGTGTAACCAGCAGTACTGTGGGGTGGCTGATGAGGAGGGAAGCGTGCAGCCTTATCTGCTTTCCAGCACCTTCGCTGTCTGAGGAATAGAAGGTTGCTCCAAAAGTAACGCCTCCTAACTATTTATATGGAAACTATAACAGATACAAAGAACACAATAACACTGTTTGATAGAGCAAATTCTCAGCTACAGAACACTGTTTTTTTTCTGCATAGTTACCACCTCTAGGTGTGCATTTTCACCAGCATGAGAGAATTCAATGCCACGGCTTTGCTTCACACACACTCGCACGCCAGGCGCCATTCCGTCAGGCTTCCTTCCATCTGTTACACAGCAGCAAAATGTAATGGGATGCCGGTGGGAAGGTTCAATCTCTACTGCCATCCCACCAACATCACCTTCGACGTCCATCCGCGTGCCTTGGGCTGGGCCCTGTCCATCAGAGCCAAAGCACAGCACGATGGCTATGTGGGCCGGTGTCCCCGGCTGAGCTTCTCAGGCCTGCTCTGCAGAGCAGGGCCCGCTGGGCCTTCTGAGAGCAAGCTGCTCTATAAATAGGCCATGAGAAACATCTCACGGGTTCAAAATTAGCAAGGAAAACAGTGAGGTCTCAAATATCTCAGCAGAAGGTTTCACAATCTTTTTCCGTGCTCTGACACAGCCCTATCCACCAGCTGAGGGCTGTGCCACAGGCAGGGCTGCACATGGGGGCCCAGCTCAGGGACACGCAGCACGTCGGGGTCCAAAGCACCCCCTATGTTGGTCATGTGCCTCCTACTGCAGCCCTCCCAGAAAGAAAAATCACGGCTTTTAGCCTTGAAATGGCTATTTACAACTGAAATACATTATGGTAGAGGGAGCAAAAAAGCCAAGGTAACTCACTCAGGTTTGGTAAATATCTGGACTTTCCCTGTTGCAGGAGGGTATTGACCTTGCTCTACAAGCCCACGTTGGTTCATGCGTTGGTAAAACCATCCTCAGTGCCATTAAACTCCTCCAGGCTGTGCCCGAGTGCCTCAGAGGCACTGAGCTGCAGTGCGTTTCACTTCCAGCTGCTGCGAGCTCTTACAGCAGGGCTTCAGACCCACAGAAACCCATCACAGGCCCAAAGGCAGGAAGCAAAGAAAGCCTTGATGTGTTTTCCCCTCGTCTCATCTCTGAGAGCCGTCTCTGGCATTTGCAGCATCTCCAGCTGAAAGAAGATGAATGATGACTGCGGGTGACCACTTGTGGACCATCAGCTGAAGCATGGAAATAATCAGGAATTTCACCAACGCGTCTTTGGAGCATGGGGACAATAAAGCAACACCGGCTGAAGAACTTTGCTTTCCTTACCTTTGCTGAGAAACACGGTGATAATTAACAGAGAAAGAGCATTTGACTGCTACCAGAAGAGCTCCCTGGGTCTTACCGAGCCCTTCATTAACCCACGTACCAGAAGTGGTGCCTTCCTGCAGCCTGGGAAGAACCACTCTCTTGAAAAACACGACGAAACAAACCATCCACAAGCAGAACTGCAGTGGTTAAGCAGTTACAAACCAAATCCACTCTACTTGCCAGAATCCACCGTGGTGTACTGAGATAAAAGCCATTTGTGGGACTGTTTAATCCAGATACGGACACACAGCTTTAAAATTCCAAAATGAACCCATAAGGTCAATCTATCACATTACACTGCAAATGTAGCTTCGTCTGACTGACACTTCCTGAGGCAGAAAATCGGATTTATTGTTTATTTTACAACTTACTGTTGGCCTGAGGCTTTGAACGTGAAAGAACTCCTGTAGAGATGGCCCTACAGCTGCCCATCACCCGGAGACCCCACTCATCCTGAGTTGAACCCATTCCCCATGGCATTTTCCAGGCCTCCAAATACCCGACTTCCCATTTGGTGCCCAGCCAGGGGAGAGGTGCAACCCCACACTGCCTCCGAGCGTTGCTCATTAACCTGGAAGGTCACAGACACGTCTGGCAAACAGACACTGGTATTTCCAAGAACACGGCTGGGTGTTTGTTTTAGCTGTACTTCTCCAAATTCATTTCCAGAGAAGGATGAAGCAATTAAGACGTGAAGCTCAAAAACCCAGCCAGGCCTGTGGGAACACGTCTTCCGGCAACCAGGAAGAAAACAGCAGCGGCCATCGAGGTGGAGGTTTGCCTGCAGGACGAGCGTGAGATGCAGGAGGCAGCACAGCACTCCCCTACACAACCAGCTTAGAGCCTGCAGCTCCTCGGCTCTGGTTCTGGGTCACCATGGCCCTCCAGCACTGCCCTGCTGCAGCTCCGGAGGGATTCCACCTGAGCTCTCTGTGCTGATAACGCGTGGCCGGTTCACGTGCTGCTGCCCTTCAGACATCGACTCACCCCGTCACGACCTTTCCCCACACCAGCAGGCCATCCCAAAGCAAACACCATTTCCCTGCAGGGCTGTAAGGCCAGCAGACTCAGTTGCAGCTAAGGCAGCTATTCACATCAAGGCATTCATACCAAGGCTGCAGCCACAGGTGCAGCGGATTTCATGGTGAGAATATCTCAAGCATCTTCACCTTCATTTTCCCACCAACCTCATCTAAGTATGCCTTTAAATAGCATTCTCCGTTCTAAGAACAGATACTTATCTACCTGCATTTCTCAACAACCAGGAAATAGCAATCCCAAGCTAGCTGGGTAGCAAACCATTTCTTTAGCAAGCTTGTGCTGGAGCAAGTTTGTGCTCCTAGCGCGGCCAGCCCTTCTCCTGAGCAGGACTGAAAGGTCCCCCATTGCCTCCCCAAGCATCCAGCTGCCTGCAGTAAATACACACATCCAGCTGCTCTGTAAAGAAGCCATAGCCCAGAGACACACCGCATGCGCATCTCTTCTTCCCTTTGGCCCATTTCAGTTCAAGATCAGAGTGTTTCTCATTACTGCTCGTTGCAGCAAGGAGCAATGCTGGATAAATTAATCTGTAATTGGAAAAGTGACTCAGAGATGAAGAGAGGCACAGAGTCCTGGGAGAATAACCGCTAATAGCTCCGGCTTCCAGGGAGAAAGCGTGCCAGAAAATTAGAATTAGGGGGAAAAAAAGGGATGTGAACATGGCTCAACCCTCCTGCACGTAATTAAATGGCTGAGATGAGAACTAAAATGGCTGTACTTTCCCAAGTGATGGCAAACAGACAGGACCTCATATCCCAGCACATCTCCTGCACGCCCGTGGTGAGGAAGAGGGCAGCCAGCTTCTTGCCTCCTCCTCTCATCCAGGTGTACGCACACCTCACGTGGCAATAAAGGCCACCAGAGCAGGAGCGGACTCCTTAAGTGACGCTGACCACCACAAACCCGGCTACGTGAGGAGCGCAGCGGCACATCAGCACGGAGCATCTCGCTCAGGTTAAAGCAGCAGGCACAGAGTCCTTCACATTTGTGAATGGAAACTAATTCTGAAACGCTGCAGGATCTCCGTTGTGTGTTCGGCTCAGCAGAATGGCTTTTACATGCTAACCCTGCAGCAAAACTGCACTGACACCGATGGCTGCCAGCCAGGACCCGGAGCGCTGAGCTGCAGGAGTGGCACTGGTTAAATGTCATTTCCTGAAGCCCAACGCACAGTGCTCCCCTTCTCACAGAAAATGCAATTTCCTGCTGACTTCTACCATGTATTTGTCAAGGTCTTTCATTCTTAGCGCTCGCCAAGTGAAAACCATGCCGTCAGAGCAAGCACATTCCCCCACCATGGGATGAGCCGCAGCCAGGGCTGTCCGGCTGGCTGCTTCCTGGGGACCCTGCCACAGCTTCAGCCCAGCCACGGCCCTCATACTGCAAGCGTGAGGTACACCAGCAGGTAAATAAAGAGCAAATTTTTAACCTGCGGTTAAGCAAGAGGTGGTGTGGGACTCTCCAGCCCGTGCTTTGAGCAAGCAGTGGCTCCTGAGGGGTGCTTTAGGTGTGTGGTCAGACCGATGGCACCAACTCAACTCTCACAGCAGCGCTGCAACACGCGGCATTGCTGCAAAGGCCCCGCAGCCTCAGCCCTCCTTGGGAGCAAAACACGAACCGTTTCTGGGCTTACGTGTGTGTCTTCTTTGCAGCGTACAAGTAGGACACGGCCCATCTCCAGAGATCTCCTACCGACCTGTTCCAGCAGGGTCCCACGATGGCATGTGCTCACTGTTGACTTTAGAAGCCGGATGAAAGCCACGTATTTTGATAGGCTCTGTTTCCTCAAGGTAAAAGAATAAAGCAGAACAAAAGAATAAAGGATAAAACCGTATCAACTTTCAGTCTCAAAAGGCTCTTTTGTTCTTCACGCAGTTCCAAACTGTGACAAGCTTTCAGGGCTTCCAGGCAGTCAGCTGAAAAAAAAACAACATTTGCATTTCTGTATTATTTCTTCTGCTAACCATGCAGAGGGACTGTCTGTATCCAGAGAGCCAAGGGCTTTTACTGCACGGCCTGCAACGCTCATCAGCTTTGGGCTCCTGAAAACAAACCTCAGTCCCCTAAAAAGATTAGGTCTTATAACAGCCCAATAGGAGAGCTGTTCAATGTCAGCCTATAAGATGCTGTTTTCTATCAGTTATGGCTCACACGGTCTCTTTCTCCCAGGTTAACCTCTTCTAACCGAGTCAGGTAAGCGCTGTCTGAACAAGCACAAAAGGAAAGCATAGCTGGATGCTGCCTGCATGGTAGCGATTCCAGTTGGACTGGATGACCATAGAGGTCTTTTCCAACTTCGGGGTTTCTATGATTCTGTGATTGCTTTCCTCTCAAACTCCCAAACCCCATTAACTGAGCTTTAGGGCTGGATCTGGAGTCCTCCAAGCCCCAGAAGCCCCGCAGGCTGTCACGGTGATGTGACCTGCCCACAATTGGACAGCACACACTTGGGTTAATGTAACAGCTCTGTCAAAGAACCGATGAACTGAATTTAAAGCCGCTTCCTGTATTGTCCCTTTCATGGCAAACAGCGCTGAAAACAGCCTTGCTGTACCACTTCCTCCTTCACACATACCACCAAAGCTACACGTTTGCTGTTTTTCCCCGCTGCACGAAGAGTACATTTTCTAGCACAGATGCTGCTGCTGTACTGTACAAAAAGGGGCAAAAATAAAGAGGAACGTCCCATCAACCACTCCCTGCTGCTGGCTGCTCCCTTTGCCCTGATGCCACAGCACAGGCACAGCCACCAGCAGGGCCAGCGGGTCACCATTTCACCCCAGCAGGTCACACAAAGGAGAAGGGTCCCGTTTCCTTTCATGTGCAGATACCCCTGACCCCACTAATCCTATCACAAAACCACTTGGCTTGGGAAGGACCTCAAAGGCCATCCAGCTCCAGCTCCTCTTGCTGCCCACCAGTTGATGGGCCCAGCGCTCCCCCCAGCCCAGCCTTGAAGGCCTCCTCCCAAATCCCTCCACTCCAAGGGGACTCTGAGATGGTTTCTGCCATTCATAGCTGTGTGCAGCAGCGATTCTTTGAGCTCCTGCTGGTCTGTCAGTGCAAGCTGCTTTCCACTGCAGGGTCTTTACCGACCCACGGGAGATGTCAGAATTCTTCAGGACTGCACATGAATGGCCAGGCTAAAACTTTTCTCTTACATGGAAAAACATCCACCAGCATCTACTGAGAATGTGGGCTCCTGAAAGTGCTGCACTATTGTTTTTGCAAAGGACTCCGGGGCCAGGCAGAAAAACAGCTTTCAAAGCACGCTGGCCTTCAAAACAGGCTGCACACTCAGCACTGGCACATAGACAGCAAAACAAGTTGGGTGCACTTTGGGAAGTATCTGTTTCTGTTTAAAGAGACCTGGTTTCCGCCCGCAGTTACTTGTGGCAAACTACAGCACTTTCAGTCAACTCCCTCCGCTCCTCCCCTTCTCTCTCCCCATCCAATTCTGTATCACGTTGAAAATGACGTTCAGCATCACACCGACAGCATGGCAGGGTGTCCCTTCTGCTGCTGGGCTTCTGAATTTAAAAGCAGCTGCAGCAAGAAGGTACTCACCCGTGTGAACCCCCTTATGCTAGCTAACATACCCAGCTTGGTGAAGACTGTAGGTCAGGAGGTAAATTCAGCATCGTCCTTATGGGCTGCAGCTCCTCTTGCTGTCAGAGAGTAAATGGAAAGAAACTGCATCAGAAATACATTTTGCCAAACCATCCCACAGGTCAGCTTTCCTCTGCTCATCTCCCACCTCTGCCCAAACCAGTTCTGCTCACCTCCAAGTGCTACACGCAGGAGAAGCTCCAAGCCCTCACCCTGACAGCTCACTGTAAGAGAAGAAACTGAATGCCGGATGAGACAGAAGTGCCCCTGAACAATAGCATCGGGGTCATAACTTAAAATTAAACAAAAAACCCCCACCACATGTGTATCAGTGACATACGTGTCTGTATCAGTGACGTACATCAGGGACAGATCCAACACAGAATGCTCACCAAGGGGCAGACACGGGCCATGCACTTGCGGAAAGGAGCGCACCGCAGCTCCCACAAGGCCCCGTGTGCCAGCAACAATATTTACACTGCTTTCACCGAGGTAAGAACGGGCCAATGACTTCACAGGATTTATTCAAAACAAGAGAAGAAAAGGTTTTCTTTACAGGTAACCACGGAATACATCAGTATGGAAAAGGACTCAGAAGGAGTTCTCATTGACGCACAGAGATTGCGGAGCTGCTGCTTCCACCGTGAGGCTACATAGGGGGAAAAGGTGCCC
Source organism: Bambusicola thoracicus (assembly GCA_002909625.1). Taxonomy (NCBI): domain Eukaryota; kingdom Metazoa; phylum Chordata; class Aves; order Galliformes; family Phasianidae; genus Bambusicola; species Bambusicola thoracicus. Next base: position 16,988 of record PPHD01004935.1, on the reverse strand, counting down.
CGCTCCCTTCTGCCTGAGTTCCAGCATGGGGAACAGAGCACGCTCTCCTTTCTCGCTGCTGATGAGCAATGGAGGCAATGCAGCTGCTCGCCACGCATTCAGAAAGCGCACAACAGCAACGAGATGGCCCTGGATAGCTCGTAGGGAGCCACATCTCATCTGTCCAGCTGCTGTGTGGCTCTTTTGTTACTGCAGACAAGACAGGAAACAATTTGCCCATGATCACAGAGGTAGATTAGCAGAGGGTTGGAAAGAAGTACCAGCCTCCAGTGAGCTTTCCCATCTGTGCCTTTCAACACCACCACCACGTTGTCAGACTACGGCTGCTTCTGTACCGAACACGGCGCTGTACTGGAGAAGTGAATGGTCAGTAAAACTGCTTACAGCTATTAACAACAAAAACCCCACTAAAATGTCTAAAAATATCTTGCAGAAATTCCTGAATTGTGAATCGCCTCTCTTCTCATACCCCAGAAATGCCACCCGGATGATTTAGAAGCTTTATATTTTGAAAGGAAGCTGCCTTGCTTATTTGGATGGTAAAATCAGATATTTTGGACTAGGAGTTGAGCCTATCAGTACCCAGCTTTAACAGCCAGTCCTTAAATCACTGCTCCAAAGAGCTCCAAGGCGATGGGAACAAGCGTTAAAGAACGTTCCTTGTTTCTCAGGCTTTCAGCTGTCAGAAGCCCTTTGAAGCAAGCTGAACTTTATCAGCGCTCGATTCAGACTGGTGCAGTCTCTGCTTAGAAAGCATCTCCCGCGATTCCCATACGGCATCATCAGTTGAGCTGAAGGCAGATCTCCACCAGCGGCACGAGCCCAGCCCCACCAGGAGGACATTTATTGCAGGGGCTCAGGCAGACGCTGTGCGGATGTACCGCAACGCATTGCACTGCCTTCCAGTTGGGAGAGGCTATGCCTAAGAGTCCCGCCACGTGGGAGAGCTGTCAAAACACACCAGTGCTTAGACCTGACCAATAGGACAACCCTGATTTTCAAAGTGCTTCAACAGTCAAGGCAAAAGTCTAAATGCGATAAAAACCCATTTGCTAGCAATGGACGTTTCGGAAGCCGGGCAAAGTGACCTTCCCGTGAGTATAGATGTCCTCATCGGTGCCGCGGTTTAAATGCTTCACCAGGTTCTTCTCAAACAGGAGCGGGTGGTAGGCTCCCATGGTGCAGGCACGGTCGTGAAACTTCTGGTAGTAGTGGCAAATGTCTGTCTGCCGCTTAGAAGGGAGGAATTCATACACGTCCACCTCATCGCAGAGCGTCATCATGATCACAATGCCTGCGCAGGGAAAGAGAGACATCGCTGCAGCCCAGAGAGCGCATCAACTGCTGCTGGGGTGAAGGGGCAGGCAGGAGGCACCCCGCTCCAAGGGGAAGAGTTTCCTCCTTCCACAGTCCAGTTGAAAGTGGGAGAAAACGCACCAGGCCGGATGGGGCTGTTTGGTGCAGCTGCAACACAGCTGATGGACTTGAGCAGAGCGAGACGTTTACAGTGACAGCCGTGCTGTAATGACATGACTGTATTCTTATGCAATTGCCTTGCTCGTGTGATGCTGTAATTGGTACAGGGCAAGAGCAAGGCTGGCAACGGAAACGAGGTGAAATCATAGAACGGCTTAGGCTGAAAGGGCCCTTAAAGCCCATCATGTCCCGGCCCTCTGCTGTTGGCTGGCTGCCTCCACCAGTTCAGGCTGCCCAGGACCCCTTCCAGCCCAGCCCTGAGCACCTTCAGGGATGGGGCACCCACACCTCTCTGGGCAGCAGTGCCAGGGCCTCACCGCCCTCTGAGTAAAGAATTTCTCCCTAATATCTAATCTAAACCTCCCCTCTTTTAGTTTAAAGCCCTTGTCCTGTCACTATCACACCATGTAAGAAGTCAGTCTCTCCGCTGTTTATCCGCTCCCTGTAACTACTGGAAGGCAGCAGGGAGGTCTGCTCCAGAGCCTTCTCATCTCCAGACAAGCCCAGCTCCCTCAAACTATCTTCATAGGAGAGGTGCTCCAGCCCCCTGATCCATCTTAGTGGCCTCCTCTGGACCCACTCCAAGAGCTCCACATCTCTGCACACAGATATACAAGGCACCTGGCAGAGATGGGAGTACAGCAGCAGTGGAAAACTGGCTGGAGTGCAGCAGATTGATATCCACACAGTGAACACAACCACACTTCTGTACCGTGACCTCAACGTATGTGTGAATCCTGAGAAGTCTGCTCCTTCTAACTGACACGGCCGTGAGATTTACCTGCTGATAAACAAGGAAAAGCTTTGCAACAGAGGAATGTAAAGTGAGCCTCTTTGCTGGGAGTCTGCATTTAGCATGCTGACAAAGAAATCAGCATACTAAATCAAAGTGGTCGGTCAGACCATGTCCAACCCTGTGCTGTGATTAGCCCTTTAGCTATATGTTTTTTTTTCCACATACGTATTAGGTAACCACTTAGATTTCATCTACAGCAAACAGACTTCTTTCCCTGATGAGATCTGAACCCACGGGAGCCGTATGTTCCTCTCTGCACCCCATGTGGTTGAACTGCTCTGGTTTTAGGAGCCAGAAATCCTGAAGAACATCTCGATGCTGCACTCTGCTCACCAATTCCTACATGGAACCAGGCCATGTTTATAACTGCTGTTCCAGAGGGGTGCTGCAAACTGCTTATTTTAACACAACCGAGCCGATGCTTCTGAAACACGATGCTTGAATTCTGGCATAAGCCAAGCACTGTAAAAGCAATTCTGATAAGCCTTCAAACAACATAAACACACAGCTGTCTTTGAAAATGACGTTTTGAAGAACTCCTGTAAGCTGAACATGAAGTTTAGAGGGCAGTTATCTCACCCAGCATTCCTGAAGACGGTGGGTTAGGCTGAATGTGCTCCAGGGAATTCTCCTGCAGAATATCCCAGAGTTGCCACTGCATCTTTGGGTTCAGGATATAAAAGGGTTGCTCCGGGTGTCTAATACGATACGACTTGTAGGCTTCAAAAAACTTGTAGTCTGGTTTTCGGTACCACTGGGGAACAGAAACAAGAGGTCAGGTGGTTTTATTCGCAGCATGCTCCTTCCTACAACCGGTGGCAAACAGGAAGGCTATCAGCGAGTTAACCTGCTGCTGCCAAGGGGAAAAGGTCCTGCTGGGTCTCCACATGCTGCTTGCTGCCCAACATCACCAAACCTGCCCTTCAGTCTTTGAGGGGACTCACCCTAATGAACAGAGGGGGAAAAGCCGTATCTCCTCTCTCTGGCAGAGAAGGACTGTTATATAAGATCAGCTGTCTTGTATCATTTCACTCTGCAACCCCAACAGCCGATGATGTTGAGAAGTCCGTCACAGTGTTGCAGACCCTCTCCACGCTGAGCACAAAGCATCCCAAGCTGCAGGAGCGTTCCCAGCGCTGCCTCCTCAAGCAGGCTGAGCTCATTTGCATCATAAAATTCTACTTCCGATAAAAACCACTTGGAAGGGCATATGTTTTCTGAAGGCCATTTTGATACCTTTCCGTATGCCACAAATACCCCATCCTGGTTTCACTGACTTCACACGGGCTGTGCATACATCCTTACATCACCTGGAGATGTGGGACTGGGCAAAATGTTTGTACTTTTGTACTGCCAGAAGGACTGCAATGCCCACAAGTGAAAATCTGACCCAGAGAGGTGATGTTAGCGAACATCTTCAGTTATCCAACCCCATCATAATGCGTGAGGAAGAGGTAAAGAATGGCCTCAAAATGAGTGGTTGCTCATATTAGGATGACACGAGCTAACAGCTACACTTCCAAGCATGCATCTGATCTCATTTACAGAAACCTCAGCCTTACCTCATGTATTTCTGCATGATACGGTGCTGGATCCCAGACAATCAAGATTCCAGTGTTATACAGAGCATCTTTCAGGAACTGCTGCTCCTCAACAGTGACCAGCTGGGATGACACAACAAACACAACACGCTGATACTCACCATCAGCAGCAGAGCAGCAAAGCCCACTGAGCACAGCTACAGCCACCCCTCTGCTGCTCCCAAAGCATGTCCCACAGCACACAGGCAAGGACATGACTCCTGCAGCCACCCATACAGCGCTGGCACAGCCTCAACAACCTGCACTAACATGGGTTAGCAGTGAAAAGCAAGCATGGGCCACTGGGACAGGGACTGATCTTTTGCCCTCCCTGCCCTCAGGCTTCACTCACATCAGCAGTTCTTTACAAGCTGTGCCCAAGAGAAGCACTGTCATAAAAATGAGCTCCTGTTCTGTTCATGCTCTCCAAGGGCCCAATTAAGAGCTACTCCATTTACCCTGCAGTATCTGGGCTGCAAGCTGATCGTCCCCGCTAACCAGTGCGCAGAGACACGGCGGCTGGCCCAGATGTCTATTGCTCGAAAAGCAAAATGGGTTTCCTCGCATCTGTTTCCAGCTCCAGAGGATTAGGCTTTCCCTCGACACGGGCACTGTGTGGCCTCATTTCCTCGCAGCAGCGGCAGTATGTAGGTCACCTGCTGACAGCGCGCCCCAGAGCCGGAGCGCAGCACGGCTCCTGTAGGCCCTGGCATGGGCTGCCCCTCAACCAGGTAAGGGTGGGATGCCACGGGGCAGAAACAGGGTGAGGAACGCTGGCGTTTCGTTTTCATTTTGCTGTCTCCATTGGAAGGCTGGAAATCTTCCAGGAATTTTTTCCAGGGAGGAAAAGAAATAAAATAAAAGCTGATGCGAAACATGTGGAAGGAGGATTCAAGAGAAGCTGAGCGGCAGAGGAAGCAGAGGTGGGCCAAGCACAGCCATGAGGGCCAGCAGAGGCACACCGGCCTCCAAAGGGCTGCCCAGAGGCACACAAGCCCAGCTGTAAGAGGCCAGGTGGGCCTCCGGCTCCCTGATACCTTTAGTGCCTATCTGTTCTGTCGATAGAGGGACTGACTCTTTCTAAGTACTTAATCACCATTTAAATCCCTACACAACTTATTTGTCTTGCTCAGTCTTTTGACTCTAATTAGCTGACTAATCCATTCATTTACTAGTTGGAGTTGATATTTAGCTAACTCACTGCTTAGCAAATATCTCGCTAGCGTAGCACCTACCCTCCTGGTACAATTACCCACCGGGTCATAATGAGCTCCTGCTCTCCAGCTAACGCAGCTTCTGCCCCGTAATCCAAACAGGCTCTCTTTCAGCCATCACAACCTTACTTCACTCTGTGGGTGTATTATCTCCTTTCTTCTCCCTGCAGACTCCTTAATGCCAATCTCAGCAAACGCAGCGATGGCAGAGCACTCTCCGTCACAGCCAAGGAGAGCTGCAAACCAGAGCTGTGAGGAAGCCCTTGGTAATCTGCTCCCTGGTCAGCTCAGCTGAAAGGAATCGTGTCCTACATAACGGCATTAGTATTCCCTCCACAATGTCCTCAGCCCTTATTTCTGTAAGATGTGAGAGCTTTCCCAGGGCAAACTGATGCTTTGCAGAAGACTACAGGAACAGATGCCATGAAAAAAGCAAGACAGAGGGAACAGTCAAGGTCTAAGAAAATAGGCAAGGGAATATTAAAGAGTTTCTCTATTTAGAACAGCCACCAAGCTTGTGGACCTACAAGCCTATCCTCAGATCTGAGGATCCCAAACTTCTCCCCCTCATTTATCATCACCCCATTAATCTTTCCTTCTTAAACAGATGCACAAGATACCCCACTGCACCGCTAAGATGAACAAACTACCAACTGGGTACTGTTCCCAAATCTAGTTGGTTATGTTTATGTTTGTGACAGAAAATATATTAAAAGTTACTATTAGGCAACTCAGGGCCACTGGCCACCCATGCCAAGGGGACAGCAACGAACACAGACTAGTTTGGTAGATTAGATACAGAGCATCCCACCTCCTTCATTTGAGGACTGGAGTGAGGACGGATCCATGGCAAGAGCCAAAACAAGAGCTGCCATGGGGAACAGCAGCAGTGCTCACACTTACATTTAGACTGAAACTGTTGGTGCTATCCTACTACATGCAGTCATGCTGTTACCCTCCTCCCTGTGCAAATAACCCAGGTCACATACATATTTTAACAGACAAACAAGCTTGTATCACAGGAAGAGCAGCAATCGGCACTTTCTTCAGAGCAAGATTTCTCAAGTGATAGCGCCTATCTGTCATCATAAAGTGCGCAGAAGGAAGACAAAATACAGAGAGGTCAAACAGGGCAGAGGAAGGATGTAAGCTGCCAGATGTGGCTGCCAAAAAAAGACTGGCTGAGCAAGGACAAACTGTCCCACATCGGAGCGCTGATTGAACACAGGGGAACTGAGAGGCAGCAAGTTGCAGAGCACAGCACAGCACGGTGCAAACTCTCCTAAGTGCATTTCTTGGGCACTTATCTTCTGCTATTGAACAACCCTACTAATACGTTGTACGCATCATCTCCCAGCAGAAAAGCAGCACGACCTCCAGCACGTGCTAATTTAAATGCAGGGGCCTTAGAAGGTATCTGAGCAATGGGGAGAAGGTTTGCCCATGTCCCTGTTAGGAGGAAGGCCACTCCCCACCATTCAGAGGATCCACACAGGCTGGATGTGGCTCTGGGCAGCTGCTCCAGTGGCTGGCAAACCTGCACATAGCAGGGGGTTGAAAATAGACAATCACTGTGGTCCTTTTCAACCCAGGCCATTCTATGATGATTCTATGATTTAGCTCCCAAGCAGAGGGACAGACGTGCAGCTGTGCCATGCTTGGTCTGTTTGAACTTCCACCATACCCACCTGGGAGTTGACGAGACGAATCGTCGTTTTTTGCCCCACATCTTCTTGAAATCCTTTGACGGGAGCCCCATTAAACCGCAAGACAGCATCATGGCTATCTGAAAGCAGAACAGAGTGAAAGCAGTGAGCTCACGGCTGGCTTTGGAGCTATGGAGACTTCCCAAGTAACCACAAGTACCAGCCCAGCAGGCATGGAGGGGATGGGCTGACGGTTGGACTTCGATGACCTTGAAGGTCATTTCCAACCTCGATAATTCTATGACTTTATAGTTTCTGCACACAATTTGAGTCAGACACCAGGCATTATTACACCTCCAATGCACACTTAAAACTGGTGTTCAATGAACTCATCGCGACGTGCTGTCTGTCTCCCAGTGGTTGTGTTGCGCCTGGCATTTCCTCAATTTGGTTTTTCACAGGAACTCACAAACCTCGTTATCACCAGGAACTCATCGAGGCGAGCACTGCCCACTGAACAGGATCTCCCCATCCTCATCTACCATGCTTCCTCATTTCATGTGACTACATAGAAAAAATACCCCCAGCCCTTTAAAGAATAACTACTCAGCAGTCTCTTGTGCTCAACCAAGCTTCAAAGCAAAGGCTTCATTTTAAGATTTAGTTCCCTTTTGGCACCTTCCCCCAACCAAACCACAACCTTTCCTCCATAGAAATACTTCAGGCCCAAACTGGGAAAACCTGTACATAAACAGAGATGCACTCCTGAATCCCTCACTGTTCACAGCAACCAGCTGAAGGAGCTGCAGTGAGACTGGGCTCCTGGGCAGCCAAAACCATGCAGAACCATTAGCAGAGATGCCTGCATGAGCTAAGAGGTTCCAGTTTGTGAGTCAGACACAAAGCCTGCTAACTGGGAACGGCAGCAGGGTTAATGGCGCTCAGCCAGGGCAAGTTACACAGTGACCTTCCCAGAATTCATCCGATGTGACCTGGAACAGACTGATGCTTCAGCCCAAGGGACAGACTAGGAGGCTGCAGGCACACAGACATTGCTCTGCACACCTGGCATGCTCTCCACTCTGCAGCAGCAGAGGCACAGCCCATCCATCACCTGGCTGCTCACATCCCAGATCCAGCACTTGCATGCTGGGTTACAACATGCTGTGACAGCATCCTCAGCTCCTAAGTAGTCTCATTGCAGGAGTCAGGACAGGCGCTGCTGGAAACAAGCCAGCTGGGTGACAGGAGAGCATCAAACAGGAGGTCAGGTCACTTCTGAAAAAGCTCCAGCCCAGAAAGGTGCTCAAAGTCAGGTCTGTCTTCCTAGTTCTGGACCTACCTGGCCTCAAACGCTCCATCAGGAGGCTAAAACAATTACATCAACCAATTGTCAACAGCAATTTGTATAAGCCCTGGTTACTGCTGCCACCGCCCTTCTCATCACATCCTGCAGGGCACTTCAACACAGCTCATGCTGTTCCTCCTCACCCAGCACCTGCCCCCTGCCCTGAGGGGCACCCATTGGGGACAGCCTCTGGGCATGTGTCAGCACAAACCCTCACCTCCCCACTGCAGCTGAAAGGTTTCCCTCAGTTGTTCCTGAATAATGTATTAAAGGGTTATCTGTCTACTTGTTTCAAGAGGATGAAGGCTACCTGCAGCTTAGTACAGGCCAAAGGGACCTGATCCAGTTGATAACTTACAAACACACTGAAGTACTGAAGCCTGCAAGCAATTTCTACAGGAGAGAACAATCATACATACTCCTCCTGCAGTGAGTTAAGTGCAGTGTGAATCTTCACAGAGGCCCAAACAATAAGCAGTAAACAAAGTGGGACTGCGGCCACGGGAGAATTTTCTGCCAAGCACAAAACCCAGAGCTGAAGGCTGGAGAGACTCTGGATGCTGCTTCCTTAAAGATACAAAGTGCTTTAGTATCAACACTCACTTCTTTACAATCCACAGTACAAGACCGATGCTTCAGCATCTGTTACTCGTTGCACTGACTTCAGATCGATATGGGCAGATGAGACTTTGCAGAGTATCACCAAACTCCACAGAACAAATGGAGCCCCCCCAGGTCTGTCCCGTCCTGCAGCTGTAGCACAGCACAGACCTCAGCTGCTGGGCTGCTCACACTCAGCTGCCCCGCGGGCTCAGTGAGGCAGTGCCACCGTTGGATGATCACAAGCAAGACTCAGAGTCAGAGCAGACCTCTGAAGACTGCCCGGGGCCAACCCTCTGCTCATGGCTGTGTTCAGTGGGTTTTTTCCCTTTTGTGCTTTAGTTGCGTTGAGGTTTTTGGTTTTCTTTGCTGTTTTTACTTCCTTCTCTGCAGGAGCCTTTCTGAATAAAAAAAGTTTGACTGTTGAGCACGCAATGAGCACATAAGCATTACTCAACCCATCCCACACCCTCTCAAGAAACAAACACTTGAGGTGCCAAACCTCTTCCTGGTATTCAGTATTAGTTCTAGTTTCTGGTGAGGTCAACACAATCATGAAAGTGGAAAGGACTCGCTATAAAGGAACTACCTGCACAGAAGTCACATCCTCTCAGCTCAGTCCAACCCTTTGCACTCCCCTGGGCTTTACCCACTTGGCTAAATATTTTTACTTACTGTTTTCCTGCTGAGGAAGAGCAGTGTTATGCCATAGTCAAAGCTTTGCAAGATTTCAGAGTTAAGACTGCAGCTGTTTTCTATCACAATCCTTTTCGTTTCTGAGAAACTGCTGCTTGCCATCAGTGGTTGCTCATGGGAGCAGGCATGCCCAAGGCCTAACACTCACAGACACCGTCATCTACAGCATCATAAGGAAGCCTACGATGTGCAGTGTATGCACTCAGAGAGGAGAAGAGCATCTCGTCATTATTCCCATCTCCTCCTAGGCTGTACCATTCACCATCAAAGAACTGCAAGGATAGATTTCAGCTTATTTCAAATACCTCTGTTTCTCCAGCAGAGTGAGAGTGTGACCCTAGGTCTCTTCTGTTCAGTGCAAGTTATGCAACAGTATTGCTTGACTTTATCACAGTAGAAAAATACCAACCTATCTCTGGTCCCAAGTGAGATGATTTCAGAGAGCCTGCTGAGGACACAACAGCACAGCGACCCAGGCGGCCCACTGTTTCATTGAGGCTTTTCTCTGGCAGGTAGCGCTGCCATTCTGAGGAATTAAACGGACCGTCCGATCCCCGTATCATGGTCACGTTCACCCTGTCCCGCAGCCGGCACAGCAGCTCCTCCGGGCTGAGTTTAGCAGCATTCATCTTCCCATTGTAAGTCACATTGTACTTGTTCATGGCCAGGTAGTTCTTCCTGACCTTCTGCAGCCTGGGTATGAGGTTTCTGGACGAGCTGTCCTTATCCCATACCTTCACGTGGTCTGCTGCTTTCCTGGACTTCTCTACTGCTCCAGAGGTGATGCCTTTTACTTTGTTTTGGGTGTTGGGCAATGCTTTAGGCACCTGACCCATTTCACCAGCAGCTTCGTGGAGGAGGCCCTGTGATTTAAGCAGGTTCCATTTTTCCAGAGTCCTGTGAACCTGTGTACCATCGTTCTTCAAAGGAACATAGTAGCTTCCTCCCGTCTCCTTCCACAGGCAAACCGTCAGAGCTATCAGTATCACCACAAGAACACACATAAGTTTCTTCAGCACGTTGATGTGAACCATAGTGTACGTCGCATCCAAACGGGACAGTGAGCGCAGGGCAGGAAGCTGGTCCTGGGGGAGAGGAACATCTCAGTCAAAAGGGTGTGTGTGCACATCCACGCGTACATACAAAATCACAGGCAGCGGTGTGAGGCAATGGGTGGGGACGGGGAGAACACAGGGGCAATTTTAACACCTCAGCCCATTTAAAGATTTCAAAAGTCCACCACCTCAAAGGTCAAACGAATAGACTTGAAGCGTAGCGGTGACCAGGGGCAGCTGTCGGCGAAACAAGTTTAACACAGCTAGAAGCACACCAGCAGGAGGGTAGGTCTCCATTTTGCTTTCCTTCACCTCCCATCCCAGTGAGCCAACATGCAAACCCCACCAGCAGCATTTCCAGAACTGAGCTGTCACTTGATTGCAAGCCTGAACACTAACGAAGCACATAACTGTGCAGAAAAAAGCTGAGTTCAGGAGCAGCAGGAGTTCCATCAACTGACGTCTAGCAACGACGCAGGAAACTTCTGCAAACCCTCAATGGGCTGAGCGTGGTCCTGGGAGGGAAACCAACTGCTGGGAGCCAATTAAGCCACAGCATGGCTGCATTCACAAACGCTCTTTGATAAATGTTATTCTAGGTATGTTATCCTTACAGGTAGTGAAACCAGATCCTGTTGTACAGCACTGCCCATCCCCTTATGCAGCATACTGTGTGAGCAGTCACCTCTAGTGACTATAAAAGGGAGGCTCCAACAGCAGCTGGCTTTTGGATGACTTTGTCTTCACGTCTTTTCTACAACACCACATGCCCCAATAAAACAGTTTTACACGAACCACCTCCCAGTGCACCTCGGAGGTCACTGTCTGCCCTAGCATGGCGCTGGCAGCAACTCCCTGTGCAGACTGCTTGCTGACAGCAAACCATGCTATAGCAGAAGCCACCAACTACCGACGTCCTACCTGTTGGACAAAGCAGTGGCTCTCCCACTCAGGTCATTTTTGGCCGTTGGCAGATTTTTGTCCAGGATTTAAGGCAGGATATCCCCAAACACAACAGCTGCGTGAGGCGCTGAAGAGTTCAAGAAACACCTGCAAAAAATAAATAACAAATAAATAAGGAGAAATAAAACCATCACGGAAGAACTTGGTGGCCTGGGGATGGACGTGCATTTCCTCAGCTAAGTGCAGCAGTCCCATAAAAGCTGTTGTATGAATACGAAGGGTCAGCAGCAGAAACATTAACAACACATCAGCTTTGTAAAAGCTTACGTGTAAGTAAAAACCCCAATAAGTAAAAACCCCATGGTTAATGCGTGCAACGAGCATTGCTAAGAGAAAAGGAGGTGAAAGAACTCAGTTTTTCCCCAAGAAAACACCTTGCTAATTGCCCTTCAGCAATTCAGGTGCTCCTCCTCAAGCAGCACAGCAGACAACTCCTGGCCTTTTAGGAGCAAGTGAGAGTGAGTAGTATGAAAAGCCACTTTACAACACATTACTTTATCCACAGGCCCTCACAAAATACTGTCTAGACAAATCTTTGTTTGACCTCACAGCTTCATTCTAACCAAGGAAACACAGCAAGAGAAGGTGAGATTTCACAGGGTGATACGTTTCAAGAAGTAGCTTGCTTCTGCAGAACACCGAGTCAGGACAATGCCATGTAAGCTAAATTACAGATGCTACAGCACACAGCATTAGATTCCGTGCATCCTAATGCTGACTGCTCATATTTTAACTCTATTAAGAAACCATGAGAAATTCACAGATTTCACACAGAGCAGCCCACAGTTAGAGGGCATCCTTCTACATCCCTCTGCATGCAGCTCTGCTGCAGACAGCAGGGCTTTCAGAATCTATATATAAACAGAAACCTCCAAATGGAGCCGTGCAGTACCAACCGGCTCACAGCAAAGCTCCCAGACTCCTTCCTCCTCCCTTCCAGCACACACGGGGCAGACTCCTAGCCAGACCTCATTCACCTTGTGCTTCTTGACACACGGTGAGGGGGCTGACTTCCAGGAACCTTCAGGCTTCCAGATGTAGGCAACAGCAGCATGGCTCAGCACTGCCAGCTCGTGTTCCCCAGAGCAAGGAGCACCCACAAGAGCCTAAAAATTTACATTCCATGCTTCACACAATGCAATTCCCACCCAGATAGCTGTGCACACCGCTGCAGTGGGAACAGTGATTTTGCTTTGCCTTGTAAGCAGAGGCTGGTTTTTTTTTGCCAAGGGGGAAGGCAGCTTGCTCTCCAGGATAGCACCCGCAGGCTTAACCACCCAGGTGGGCAGAACCCGCCTGCTCTGGCATCCCAGAGGCTTTCATCCCTGCAGGGAGCTGCAGCCTGGCCTGGCACAGAACCCCAGCTCAGGGTGCTGGTACAAAACAGCTGCCCCAGCTAGGTAGAGGAGGACAGCCAGCAATCTGCATTTCCATGACCCACAGCAGATTTACCCTAGAAATGCTTACCACAGCAGCCCCGCTGCGTCAGACAAAATAGCCTGGCAAGCTCTTATCTGTTTTCTACAGCGATCAGTAAAAAGTTTAGGGAGCAGCCCACAGGGATGCCCCAGCACGCACACTCTGGCCACACAACCCTGCAGCACCGCAGCCAGGCTGCTTTGTTCTCCTCCCAAACCCATTCACCTACATCCTTTGGGGCCACGCTCCAAGGCCTGAGCTCTCTGCTGCCTGCAATGACTTCAGGCCATGTTGCAAGTGAGGCTGACTCAAAACTGTCCCGTGGCAGTAAACCAAAACCACAGAGCTTTATGCCACTTCTGCTAACGCGGGCATCCCTGGCTGTTGTGCCATACAGATGCCTGGGACTACTGGACCTCTGTGGCTTTCCAGGTTTACCCTCTGGTCCCAGCAGCCCTCAGGATACATGCCTTGCCATTCCTCTCCTCCTCAGATCGGTTACTGCAGTAGAACAGCAGATATCTCGGAGCGATATTAGCTCGTGGGAGCTCTGTGGTGTTGCGGGATCTGACCGCCTCGATTCCGACCCGCCAGGCAGTTCGTAAGCCAGCACGGGAACTTTCTTACCCCATAACAGCTCAGGGTATTCCCAAGGCTCTCACCAAACACTTGAAATCTCAAGCACGCTGCTTCCTTCTTGCTAACTTCTTAAAACAAGAAAAGAGGAAAAAGGCAAACAGATCTGAAACGCGATCCTCTTCTGCAAACAGAGGATGAGATGGAGGCGCAGAGCAGGAGTCCCTCCACTCAAACTGAAGTGATACTCCCAAGGAAACCGAAAAGGGAAAGAAGAAACTAAAAAAGGATTTGAGAAGCTATCTAAAATTCCCATCTGTTCTTATAATCTCCTGTTTCTGTCCTGGGAAAAGAGATTATCAAGGCTATAGCTGTAAATAAGCTGCGATTGAGTCATTTTATAATGGAAGAAACCATATTTGCCATATGCATCAGGTGAAAGCTGATAATAGATTAATGAAAGTGAACACTCTGTTCCTCCAGAGCTGTTTCAGAAGTTCACTCTGACGCTCAGTCCAACACGGCCTGTTAATTCAGCTGCATGTATTTCCGTTTTGTAATGAGGTAAACAGAGCAGACTCACTTCCAGCAATTCCTTGCTTTCTCTCTAAACATCACTGTGCTGTGAAAATAAAAGAGCTGTTGAGCCCTGCGCTGAAGTAAGCACTTCCAAAGTCAACAAATGCAACAAAAGAGGGGGGGAAAAGTGAAGAATGAGCAGAAGAAGTGTTTTAAGTGAGGAACGTGGTTAAATTCCAGATGACACATGAAGGAGCTACACAAGTCTGGGAGTAGGCTGGGAATACCAAGCTCATCTTGGCTAGGTACACACCTTGCTCGGTGGGCTGCTCAGCAGGACACACAGTCCATGAGCACAAGCAATGGGACAAGTTCTTGGCTGCTGGGACCAGCACTGCTCACCATACTGGACACAGCCACCTGCCTGATGTTCCTCACTCACAGTAATGGGCAGGGAAGGGACCTGTTCTGACCTTAGAGCCCACGGGTAAAGCAGGGCTCTGACGGCACATCCCCACTCAGATGCCTTCTCCTGGGGGATCACTTCCAAGGACGTCCTGGTGCTCACTCTGGGCTGGGAGAAGCTTTCAGAGCTCAGCACAAAACAGAAGTCAGCTGGTGGCGGGCACGTACCCATGGGAGTGTGCTGTGAGCAGCGCTGCCATGGATGGCTTTTCCAACAGTAAAGCCTTGCTGCAGTAAGTGATGTGGAAAACACTGCTGGTAACAAACCTGTCCAACTCCTGAAATTGCATGTTTCGTGATTAAATTCAGAAAACAGAATGAAAGTGGGTAATGATGTGCAGTAACCACTGATCCCAAGAGTGTGGCTTTGGCCAAATCTGGACCCCTCCGACATTACGGCTTCCATCATCAGCCTCCATCACCATAACCCTTCCCACACTGAATACTCCTTGGAGCTACAAAGACAAGGGTTTGAGCACTCATTTAGGACTATTTACTTTACATTACGCCTTCAAATTAAACAACGCTTCCTCATTTTCTCCATTAACGTATTCCTCTAGGGCGTTCATCTTTCAAAATGAGAGGGCAGCACTTGTTTATTTTAAATTAGCAGCATGCAGGAGGCCAACACTTACTGCCTCTGCAAATATCCCCACACACCAAGACACCCAACCGGCGTTCCACAGCCCCAGGACAATAAACACGCTTTGTGCCAGGCACTGCTCAGCAGCCCCTCAGGGTATGGCTTCCATGACGCCAGCCTCTTGCAGGTGGGGGTGATATCTCTCCATCTCTTTCAGGACCACGCAGTCACTCTTTACAACTCGCTCAAAGCAGAACCTAATTCAATTCAAACAAAGGGATTGGAAGGAGCGTGCAGAACTGCACATCTGCTGTTTCTGGGCCCTGCCCAGCGGCGCTGCTCACATTTGGTTCTTTGCTTCCCATGCACGGCTCATCACCACGGGGCAGAGCTCATCACCACGGCTCCCCCACCAGAACATGTCATTTTCAGAGAATGAGCAAAAAGAAGTGATTGAACATGAATTTCTATTACTTCTCTGGCAAAAAAAAAGTCCAAATATTTCCTTTCAATGCAAGGAACCTGAGTACAGGAAAAGAAATGTCCCCAGGAAGCTGTTACCGCTGAACATAAGCTGTTGAGGAAACCTACGTCCAGGTTAAGTGTCAGGGAGGAGCTGCTGTAACAGACACGCAGGAATCCATACAGCAAAACATACCAAATGTTGTCCACTGTCGAGGCAGCAGCCAGGTTTTCAGAAGCCAAAATATTTGCAGTAGCAGATGTCAAACACGCGTTGTGCCAAGGCAAGTCGGCGAGTCACGTCCTCACGCAGCGAGCTCGTGGTCTATCTGCCTTTGGATGTGAACGCCAGCAAGCACAGCTCTAGCTTGGCCTTAACCCCACACTGACATTTCAAAGATGAAACGCAGCCCGATAACGTCGTAACGAACAGAAACGTTTAGCACAGACCTAAGCATCTATGTATACCTAAAGACATTTCAAAAGCTTTAACGCTCCTCCCTCCCCTCACCCAACATTTCACGTGTATTTATAAAATCAGAAAACATTACTGAAAGTTTCCTGATAAAGGCTTTGCCTGAAACCATCTTGCTGTTTTCTCAGCACCCCCACGAGCACAAGGGAAAGCAAACACATGAGAGTGCTGCCCATCCAGACCTGATGGCTGTGCCCCTGCTGAGAGCCCAGCAGCAGCCATGCCATGTGCTGCACAGAAACCCACCCAGCAAACGTTTCCCTTTGCTTCTTCTCCCTTCACAAACCACGGCAGCAGCCCAGTGAAGGATCATGGTGGTTATGGGGCATGACACAAAGTGATCTGAAGTGCAACCAAGTAGTTAAGGAAGCTAGATGCAGTCGCTGGAGAGAAGAAAACATTATGGTCGTGAAGCAGAAGGGCAACAAACACCACCGCAGTTTTTAGCCTCCCTTTTTCCTGGAGCACAGAGAGCACCACGACAGCCAACCTCAGCACAAATGTGGTTTTTATCAAAGCCAGGTAGCGACTCACAGGCGTGGAGGAAGAGCTTTAGACAGATCAATCCAACAGAAACACGGGTTGCTCCCTGAAGCAACAAAGGAGGCCCAGACATTCCTGCATCCCTCCGCGCAGCGCTGGCTCAGCACTGGGTTCAGCACAGAGTGTTGTTGCAGGCTGCCGGCTCTCGTGTGACCCAGAGCTCCCAGAGACATGGAAGGCCCCCAGCCACCCCCAGGGGAGCCAGGAGGAGGGATGGGGCACCAAGCAAAGCTTCAGCCAAAGCCTGACTCCTTCACAGCCAGATGAGAACACAGCTCCCAAGAGCAGGCTGCACAGCCACACAGCACTCTCCCTTGGTGCCACCTGGTCATGAAGAAGCCAGACTTCTTCTTTCTGCACAGAGACTCCCCCAAATATAGAAGTCAGGCATCTTCTGTGTGCAGGATGTTCAGTGCTACCGGTTCCAACACTCACTTTACTCCTCACCCCCATCTCGCTTTCTGAGCAAACTGCCAACAACAGAGCACCTCCCCAGCTAATAACAGCTGGAGGAACAGCTGCTGTTAGCCTGAGGTGAGTGCACACACAGCAGCATTAATATGCAGTTTGCG
>PPHD01004934.1:9635-26581 GCA_002909625.1 Bambusicola thoracicus | reverse complement strand
GAATACGCTGCTTCATTTTAAACGTTCATCTCTCCGAGTCACAATCACCACAGTCGCCATTTAGGAAAGTGATGTATTTTGAAGGGAAGTGGGAAAGTGTGAAATGCAAATATTCAAAAATCAAAAGGCAAGTGATAAGAACTCAGTGCAACTTTTTAATAAATTCTGATTAAGTTTCTCCTGTTATTGGAGATGGATGGAGAAGAAGGCAGAAAATATTGACTCACAATGTTTGACTGCCTGTGTTGGTTAATGAAACTGTCCTCAGGAGGGGCTTATGGTTGGTCTCATGCACCCAGTTGTTCCTACAACCAGACATGAACAAAAAAGCCTCTTATTCTGTCACTGATGTTTGAAATGATAACTCCATACACAATGCAGAGATTACAGACCTCTTCCTTCCAGTTGCACAAATTAAACCTCCATTCCAAAATAGCATGCTGGAGAAGTGTCACATATACATCTGACTTTAGGGAGATTTAGTTTCCTCCTACACCTCCAAAACCGTATTTAGAAAATTGAAGCGATTTACAGACTAGCACTGCAGCGCTGATACACTGGACAAAGTCACAGCTCCACCCACAAGCTGGTTTACTCAGCACAGGAAGAAATGAATACAAAGCTATTTTCTTCTAAAGTATATAGTCAAACAGCATACTTGCACCATCAAAGGCCCCAGCCCAGCCATGCTGACAGAGTACTATCCCTGCCTACTTCTCCAAAAGGCTGTGCTCAGGGAAGACGACTCCTTGACACACTCTTGTCACGTAGGCTGAGCTGCTGCTCCACAGCACCCTCTCTGTGTATCCCCAGCTCTGCTCCCTACCATCCATCTCATCCCAGTGCTATTTGCCAATTCCATCAGCTGACAGAGCTCATTAGCCCAGAGGAAAAAAAAAATTAGGAAAAAGAAAGCAGGTGGTTGTCTTCTTGGGGTAATGAGCCAAACAAAACCATGGAAGAAAGGGCCAGCCATGGAATGAAGGGGGAAAGGGGAATAAGAGTACCCTTTTCAAAGGCAGCAGACTGTTAGAGCAGCTCAGCTGTGCAAAGAAATGTAGCCTCAGGAGTTCCTTAAAATCACAGTGTAAAAGGAATGCTTACCCTCAGGGGGTGCTGGATGATCCTGCAGAGTCTGCTTGCTGAAGTGTTCATTTCTCCTTTGGACCCTCTTTCTATATCTTGTTATGAGGGGCACCTCAGGGGCTACTGAAAACACCAGAGGCAGAGGAGAGTTGGAGGGTGGAGGGTCAGCATGGAAAGCTCACAGAGGCAGGGTGACTGCAGGAAAAGAAAGAGAAAGAACTTGATGCAATGAACTGTGAAGTGCAGTGATACCTGAAGTTGAGCTGCCTGAACTGTCAGTCCATACAGCATCACATGAATACTGGTATATTATTTTTGCATTTATTACTGTTAATTCATGATGCAGCTAATCCACTGGGATTAGCCCACTGAGTTAGAGTTAATTATATTGGTCTATAAACTCCGACAGCATCATATGCTGAAAGGAAACGATGAATCACCCGAAAATAGTATGTGTGCAAGGTGAAACTCCACAAGGTAACCCTGACAGAAACAATTCCAAAGTTTCCTCCAAAGACCTTCCTGCATGAGTTAAAGTTTGTCTGCTTTGCATGTATAAATGTACTGGAAACTCATCACAATTCTATTTGACTGCAACACCTGCAGCAGCACAGCAGTAAGCCCTGGTGTTGGCATCAGTGGCATGAGCAGCTCCTGACTCAGGGCTGAGTCACATGTACATGCAGGAGAGAACCTGCCTCCATTCACTTACGTGAATCAGGAAATAAGTGCTGCATGCTGATATACTTGCAACGCTACCTCTTATCCCATTACGTTCACAAGCTTCTCCTCTGCCTGGGCCAGAAGTTCAGGTCCTGTTTTGGATGGACTCCTGCATTTTGTGCTGTTCGTGAAGTTACAAGGACCAGAGACCAGGTCCCAGACCTGCCTGGTGTTCCTCAGAACTCTCAACTCCCTCATCATCTTGGAGTGGGGTGGGCAAGGGCAGGAATCTGGCTTTTAACTGCCAACCTGCATACCACAGGTTCAATTGCTGCACTTAGGTTATAGCCTAGTGAATGATTAATATACCTTTAGGAAACTAATTCTAAGCAGCTACTCAGTCAGTATATGGCTTTAATGAATCCAATTTTGGTGTAGTATGTAAAATGCCAGGAATCTGATTTCCCAACTAGCTCTTTGAATTACACACTAATAGCCCAGAGAAAGGAGGCTATACGGCAGACACACTGCTGAGAAGGCAAGGTCATGAGTGAAGGTCTTTTATAGCTAACCTGGAGATGTTTAAGGCCTTTGGCAGATTCAGTCTGGAGATGTAGTCTCTCAGTGCCAAAAATGGCATGACAGTATCTCTGTGTTCCAGGCCTGTGTATCTCTTCATAGCTGTTTTGCCTGCACATGCCTGAAGTTCCTTGTGCAATACTCTCAAAAATTTTATATTACTCCTAAAGTTGCTGTTACTGCCTGCCTTTGCTTTATAAATAACATTTAATAACATAAACAGTACTTAAGTAGCACTTTCAACCATAGAAACACCGGCACAAAATGATAAAACATATTTTGTTCTGTGTCCTGCAGCCACAGTTGAGAATGTCTCAAGCCAACTAATTACAGCATTGCCATTTCCCGAAACAGCAGCACGTACCAGAGTTACTCCATCAGCAGGGAACACGTATCTTTTAAAAAAGGTGCCAAAGCAGATGATGTGATAGAAACTATCCAGCAAAGCAAAAGCAAACACATCACGTGAAATTTGTACTGCCAGAGAAATGCTATTGCAGCCACTGTGCAGTTTCTACCATGAAAAGACCCCGTTTTCTTGTTACCTGCTTGTAGATGTCAGTGATAGCAGTGAACTACTGCAAGTTTGGCTCCAGCTGCCATCCCAGCATTTTCCATTGTTTCCAGTCCTGTGTGGCTGACACCTGAGAAATACTGTTACCTGAGGCTGTGTGCAGCTACCCATGTAAAGCTTATTTTTGTTACTCAGTATTATTAACAAAAGTAATTATTGTAGTTATTTCTCCAAAAGCAGCTAAGGCATGAAAACAATCTAAAGTTTAAAGAAAAATCAGCTTAGGCGATGTCTTATACATTTTATATAAGACTGTGATTCCCATGTTTCTGTCATTCAAATGGGCCATTTAGATGGCTTTCTTTTCTCCCTAAAAAGGATGGAATCACAGAATCACAGAACAGGTTGGGTTGGAAAGGACCTTAAAGATTATCTAGTTCCAGTCACTCACTGTGGGCAGGGTTACCAATCACTAGATCAGGGTTTTAAAAGTTAAAAAAAAATGATATGTCAGACAAGCACACTGAAAATTATGAGTTGAATGGGAATAAGCTAAAGCTAGTCTCAAGTAGAAAATCATTAACAACAATTTATTAATTTGTAAAGAAACTTCCTTAAGAAATTTTCTTATGAAACTGAGTGGGTGTGTATATGTCTATATGGCTCAATCTCTACAAAGGATAGCTACTAAGAAGTTGTAGTGAAGCCAAGTAGACTTCATTTTCTACACCGTTGTTTACATTTTTTTTTTTAATCTGATTTATTCAAAATAGCGGTGAGAAACTTAAAGTAACTTTAAGTTCATGAGTATGTAAATTTATTCTGTCACATATGACTCACTCTAAAACAGACATGTATGAAAAGCAATCAGAAAATTGTTTTATTGTCGACATCTCAGAAATAAAATCTACTACATGACTGAAATACAGAAAAAAAACAACCCTGAGACAACAGGTAGCATTAGTTCAATAAAAAATCATATGCTGACTTTCAGGAGGATACATGGGTCAGGAAACAGAGTAGATGAAATGAACCATAATTGGAATAGAATAAAATAGAATAAACTTCAGCTAATATAAACGTAATTCCAATATAGGCAACACTTCAAGTGTCCACTATTGAAGAAGTGGAATTGCTGAGGGCTGCTCCTGAACCAGACCTGAAGTCCAAAGATGATTCATTGATTCTGCTTTAAAGCTAATAATTTCTCAAATGTATTTTTTTCCCCACATCTGCCTGTCTCTTCCACATGACAATAAATAAATAAATACATAATGAAGAAGAAAAAAGAAAAGAAAAAATAAAGGCTGTATGCTGTATGGTCTGGAGAAAGAAACCAATAGTATGACCCTGAAGTGTTACTTTTTCATATCAGCAGCATGATTTAATTGAATAAATTCCATGACTAGAAGCACTGGGATTTCACCTGGGGCTTTGGCATGACTACTTTTGGTGTGACTACTTCACATTCTAGTACAGGTCTATGGTGGACAGCAGAGAAACAGTGATGAGGTAGAAAAACACCTATGAAGATCATGAAGGCAGAGCAGAAAGCGGTGTGCAGGGAAGCTGAGAAACAGGAGGAATGTGGGTTTATGAAAGGCTGAAGAGCTAAAAAAGGGTAGGTAGCTCAGAAAACATAACAAGACACTAAAACGAAAAGTAAATATGAGGGACACGAGGTGTTGATGGACACACAAGAAAACTGTGAGAGCAGAGGACACCAATAAGACTGCAAGAAAGACTGAAGCACAGAAGAGAACACAAAGGACAGGAGACAGGCTAGGTTAGGAGCTGGCCTCACCTCACAAGTAAGGAGAGTGTAAAGGAAGACTTGCTTCATTCATCCAAAGCAAAAGTATGGCAACATATGTTTGAATTTGAAACTCCAAATTGCATTGCATAAATTAGGAGTGGTTCTTTCCTCTTCAAAGGCCAGAAGCCAGACCGAAAAAAGCGAACATACATCAAGCATAAGCGAACATGTTGATTCATGATAATTAATTAACCTGTACAGATTTTTCAACATCTTTTTGATTTTGAGATGGTTTAAATACATTGTGCAAAACTCCTCTGCTTCTTGCAGCATAGCTGTGTGGTTTCATGGGAGGAACAGTGGGACAAGGTGCACGGCCTCACTGCAGATGGAGGTGACATGATGGCGCACAGAGACAAGGCACACCAGGGTGTGTATGGGAAAGGCACGTTTTCATGACACAGTTTCAACAAATCAGCTTTTCCACTGCACATTCAGGAGATACAACACCTCATCGTGCCATGATCATATTTGGCAAACAAGGCTTACATGAAATGACCTCCCCTATCTCTTATGAATAAGCAAGACAAACATGCATTGCATAGTGCCTGCTGTGCAATGCGGAGAGCCTGCTATTTAACTCTGTGTTACTCCAGTAAATCCACATTGCTTTGGTGGGAAGTATCAGGATGACAGTCTCCAATTAGGTGCGTTTACACTACTGACTGTGATTTTGCAGGCAGAAATGCATGTGCGCTTGCATGGTAGCTGAAACACAGTGCATTTGGTGTTTCAAATGCAGCATGTACTCTGGGATTAGCACACGAATAGCACTAACCTCTGCAGCATATGCTCTTCACTTCCTCACACAGACTGACCCTGTATGTTTTGTACAGACAGGTGAAAGCACAATGTCCTGTTTTCCCTGTTGTGCATGCAAGGAAACATACCATGATCAGAAATGTCTGGACATAAAGTAGACTTACCACTAGAGGTAATTCCAAAACCAAATACATCAGTAATAAAATTTAAAAATCTAACCTGTGCAACATGAAAGCACTGGATACAAAAATATAAAATCATCTATCACATATTCTAAAGTCTAAGGAGAATATCAGGCCCTATCTGCTTATAACTCATAAGGGAAGCAGTCAAGGAGCAAGCCTGATAGAGTTCAAGAAACTTTTGGATGATGCTCTCAGACACATGGTCTAATTAAGCAGTCCTCTGTGGAGTCAGAGGTTGGACTAAATGACTCTTGTGGGTTTCTTCCAATGCAGGATATTCTATGATTATATAACTACACTTGCCATATTTGTAGTAACTATGACAAGCTATAATTTAAATGACAATGTCTTAATCATTAATAAACATACTTATTACATGGCTAGGACTTTATTGAAATGCTGGTCGGTATTTACCTTAAAATTTGTGCTCACAGTCACATGAGGATGCCAACCTCGCAGTCATAGAGAAAACCTTGAAAATGAGGAGCTCCTAATGAGGCAAGAGAGTTTGCTCATGGCTCCAAATGCTGAGAGCTGGTTATTCTATATCACCTGGAAAAGAAAAACCTGTTCAGAATTCCCCTTGTAAATGACCTTGCATTTTTAATTTCTGTTTTCTGTAATACTCAGCTACAAACAGTAAACAATTTGCAGACAACAGATGCTCAGAAGTTTAACTAGCTTGTGCCCATCAGTCATCACAGATGGAAAGCTTCTCCACCTGAAAATCTGGTTGCTGCTTTGCTTAAATCAGAGGATACCCACAAGCCCAGTCTTCATTCTTTACTAAGATTTTCATGAACAAAATGTCCTTAAGCAGATAAGGATAAAACATGTCTACCTCCAAACATGATCCGAGAAGAAGATGGTTCATATAAACTGAATGCACACAAAGCTAAGGAGTAATGCCAGAGGCAGGTAGGAAACCCAACGACATCTAAAACTAAGCGCTTAAACCCATGCTTGGTACTTCCTGTTGCTGGATCAATGGCTACTGGAGCCTCACGTAGCTCCTCATCTTGCTACACTCCTCTTCTTCCCCAAGGTCCCACAGGTAGCAGAGTCCAGGGATTCTGGAAGACAGAAAAAAGAGTGGGAAGCAGATCACTGGTTGTCATTCATGTATGGTCCCTCCAGCGTAAGTTGCCATTTACATGGAAAATAAACATTATGAGTACAAGGTTGCATGCACACACCCTGTATTGCACATAAACCCTGTATTAATGATTTCACCCACTAGTAGTTGACAGTTGATGTACCACACATAGAAATATGTTTGACATAAGCAATTATGTTGCTCTGGCTTTGATTTTATTTTCTCACAAATAAACTCCAGGATGTAATTCTCTGCAGCCCCAAATGAATATTACAGACTAATCATCACCGAAGCCATGGCAGAGCTGACCTACTCCACATCCCTGTCAGCAGTGGACATTTCTGCACGTGTTACAACCTCCGTGATGATGAACATGCAGGAACTCACATTACACAATACGGTGCATCTTTCTGTGCATCCGCTGAAACCTCTCAAAACTGGAACCTCCTGTCCACCTTCTGGAGAGCTTTCTCAGCTTTTCTCCGATCAAGTCTAGTTTCAGTTTCTCCCTCTTTGAATTTGAATAATGCTCACCAGTGAAAAAAGAAATGGCACCAGCTTTGGGGTGCTTCATAAGCTGGTTCTTTTTGTAGAAGATGAATGCTGCCTTATGAAATTAAAAAACGTGAATGCCTGATATATGTCTAAGGTACAAGTTTTACACTGCACTTTTCCTATAAGGCTAAGAGTGAGTACATAACATCAGAGGAACTCATTTATGCGAAACCGTTGTATGTCTCTGAAAACAATATAGCTCTAAAAAATCATCTTGCTTTGTAATAGCGCAGTCACTTGCACATACACAAAGCCTATACGAACCCAACAGCAGCACAGAACCATACAGTTATTTTAAGCCTAAGAGAAGATGGTTAAGCTGTCTTCCTGAGGAAACAATGCTCAGGGGATTATCCTCTCTGTGTGTCTGTATGCTCAATGGCAAATTTTGAGCCCTGTGACCATTTCTCACTGATAGCAGCACATTCCTGGCCAAAATGACTAAGTATTCATCTGTTTCGTGGGAGGAAAAAAAAAAAAAAAAGGACGACCGAGGACTGCAGATGTATGTAATCATACCTTACCCAGCATCACTGAGTAAAAAGATAAGGAGAAGCACCAGAAGAGCAAGAGAAATACCCCAGTCACTGGAAATGTTGAATTTGCAACCACCTGTAAGGTACAAACTGGTAAGAAACAAGCATTTGCCATACCTAGTGCTCAAGGAACAATTTTTCATGCACAGAAGAATTCTGATATGATTAAATGAAAACTTTGAAGGCATTGCTAGCTCCAAGAATCTACCTGTCAGTTAAAAAATCTTTCTAGATTATTATTTTTTCAGATATTTATTAATTTACCTTAAAACAAAATACTTAGAGAATCGCAGAATAGTAGAATACCTAGAGTTAGAAGGGACCTTTAAAGGTCACCTAGTCTAACTCCCCTGCAACGAACAGGGACATGCACAGCTAGATCGGGTTATCAGAAGCCATTAAGGACCTCTTTGTCTCCAGCAGTTCATTCTCCTAAGTCTGTCATCACAACTTGTAATAAGGATATTCCTGTCTTTATAGTTCATGTGAATCAATTCTGATGTCCCTTAGGCAAAGATTTTAGCAGTGATTTTCACATAGTTATCAGCTACCTGCCAGCATTTGGAATGAATACTCAGATTAACAGGAATGCAACTTGAAATACAACTCAGACACTGTTCAGACAAGTACTAGGAACAGCCTGTGCACAAAGTACTTGTAGACAGAAGTGCCAGCTGGACAAGGGGAAGGAAACAAAAACCCTGGAAGCTGGAGTGATTTAGGCACAACAGTGATGAACAGCTCAGTGTCTTATTTACTAGCCCCAGCTCAGACAACAGCCTGTGCAGAAGGTTCCAACACAGCCATCATGTGAAGAAGCACCTGAAATTGGTCCAGAATTTTATTTGTTCTGTTCCTATGTGGCATTGTGAAACTGTGTGGCAACAGCATGTTAGAAGTATGTTTTCTTCACATAGCAAGAGAAAGAAATATTGTTGACACAAGTAAATTATACTATGTAGACTCTTCATTTGGTTTTGAAAAGTATCAACCTGGGTTCAGCAGAAATTTTCTTTCTTTATAAGGGAAAGCTTGTACTGAAAACACAAACTGTGTTTGGTATGCAGCTTTGCTATTTAAAGTACATTCCATAGATAAGGTTTAAACACTTGTACCATGTTGTTTTCCTTGACCAAGACCAAAACAAAATTCTAATCCCTAAGCGCAAAGTAATCGTTTTAGTTTGTTACTATTTTTTAATTACTTTCATGGTGGACTAATTAATGTGGGAAAACTAATGCTAATGCTCACTCCAGGCTGCACCCAACTCAGTTCAGCCTGGGCCAGTTACAAGTGTGCCAAAATATCAGTTTCGACAGAGTACCAAGGATTTGTGATGCCATCAGCACTGGTGAGGCTGCACCTCAAATACCATGTTCAATCTAGGGCCTTTCACTACAAGACAGACAGTAAAGCCCTGGAATGTGTTCAGGGAAGGGCAACAAAGCTGTGAAGGGTCTGGAGTGGAAGCGTTATGGGGAACAGCTGAGGGAAATGGGATTGTTCCATCTGGAGAAGAGGAGGCTCAGAGGAGACTTCAGCTTTTTCTACAGCATGCTGAAAAGAGGTTGTAGCAAGGTGGGGGATGGTTTCTTTTCTCAGCTAACACAAGAAGTAATGGCCTCAAGTTGTGCCAGGGGAGGTTCAGATTGGATATTTCTTCTCAGAAAGAGTAGCGATGCACTGGCACAGGCTGCCCAGGGAGGTGGTGGAGTCACTGTCTCTGGAGGCATTCAAGAAAAGAGTAGATGTGGCACTGAGGGACATGGTTAGCAGGCATAGTGCTGATGGCTGGCAGTTGGATTAGATGATCTTAGTGCTCTTTTCCAACTTTAATGATTCCATGATCTCCAACTCTCCCAGCAACCTCTTTCAGTCTCAGAGCAAGCCGTTTACTTTAAATTTTACCTCTAAAACCTCTACTCACTGTCTACTATCCCTCTGATCCTTAAAAGCAGCTGGAAAGCTCCCGTAAATGCCAACACAAATCTGACTTGAGCAAATTGGCTAACACATCACCAGCAGCAACCAGAGCCCATTACAAGTGCTACCCGGTGCATGCATAGTGCAGTCCCTGCATGGTGCTACCACTGGTTCTAATTGTTCTGCCAGAGGATTTGAGCTCATGCTCCCACAACTTTCATTTGGCAACAAGTCAGAGTCACAGAATTGAAGTCATGGTTGTTGGAAGGGACTTCTGGTGATCATCTACTCCAGCCCCTTCTAAGGCAGGCTCCCTACAGTAGGTTGCACAGGAAAGCATCCAGACAGGTACTGAATAACTACAGAAAAAGAAACCCCAGAATATCTCTGGGCAGCCTGTTCCAGCGCATATGAGAACAGACTGTATATCATGCAGCTTTCCACACACATGCATGCAGATGTATGATTTTTTTTTTTTAACTAAGTGAAGTTGATTAAGTAAGGGTGAGGATAAACTGCTGTATATATTACTATAAAATTAGAAGATGGTTGAAAAGAATTAACTATGGATTCTGGTGTAATACAATTTGGACAGCCACGCAGAACACATGAATTGCAACAGACTTCATCTTCATCCACCCACATTCAGAGGTGAAGAAACCCTGTTTTGCATATGTCTCACAAACTTAATCTTTAGCTGTAGAACCTATTTCTATTGTCAAAAGCTGTGTTTTCTCTGTGTACATCAAAAAGAGAGGAGCCAGCACAGAGCTTTCTGCCCTTTCTCCAGGTGGCTGAGGCTGTAAGATGTGCAGGCAGGAGTGCAGCATTTCCTGGGCACTGGGAGATGAGGTGTCACCAGGTGTGCAGCACTCCATTCCTCCTGAACTCTGCCCTTTGATTCTTCACCTATGTTACACAAAATATTCATAACTGTGTAAGTGCTGATTCAGAGTTATCTCAGTCATCACCCCAGAATACTGAGTCACTCAATCTGGTCACTGGAACATGTTCAGACAAGCCCATGCTATTTGCCTTGACAATAAGAGCCAGGAGTATCTCGCGGACCTCACAGATCTGAGGAGTCTTCCTCACTCAGGCAGTGCCAGTTGAACACAGCACATCACGTTTTGCATTTGTGTCCCATTGTGCATGGACTCTACCTGAAGCTCTCCCTTTGCTGCTGGGAGGTGTAGGGTCCATTATGGGCCCTTAGGACTCTGCCTCACCAGCAGGACATGGTTGTGCTTGGAGCCAAGAGTGCTCTGGCCCAGGAACTGGCAAGGGGTGAGTGGCTGAGGGCAGGCCTTGACTTGTTGGAGACTTGCAGTTGTCCCACAGGTGGCATGGAGAATGCACTAGTAGCCCTTGTTCCTAGTACTTATTGTGTTTTGCTCAGTCTTGACAAACAACTCCTCACACCACTATGGCATGGGATATATTTAGGGCCATAACACAGAGTGTTACTTCTGTTTTTGCTGCTGTGTCTCCTTGGTGACAACTGGCCAGCAGCTCACATAAGAATACAGCTGTTGCTCAGTTAAGCATACCATCCTCTAAATGCCCTCCATGACACACTCAAAATAGATTTTCCTGGTAACGACATATGCTAACTGACTGAAGGAGCCAAAAGGACATATTTGATACATGAAGAACTATATTCAGCATATTGCAAATATTTTCTATTCTTACCTTATTTCCAGGAAGAGCCAGGTCTAATCCTGAAGCATGAGGGGGTAGAAGGAGGAATAAACCTGCAGAAAATATCAGAAGGATTATATCACCCTGTGTGTTGCTTTTCATTCAAAGAGAACGAGAAGGAGTTGAGGCTTCATAAGCTGAGTATGTAGCCAACAATTTATACAGAGGCATTCATTTGTATAGCAACATTTGGGATGACCAGTTTAAAGTTCATTTGAGCATGCCCACAATTGTGAAGCTGCAGCCACAACTCTGACAGCAGCATTTGAACCTTTGAGCATTTCCACTAGCTTCTACACCTGTTCATACCGTGAGCAGCTCCCTTTGAAGCCTGTCAGCTCAAAATGGAGTGTGTGCCTGTGGTCCAAATAATCAGCCGAATACACCTCAATTGTGTTCTTTCCTCAGCACAAAAATTTGCTCCAAACAAGTGCTAATACAACCTCAGTGATTACTTTATCCAGTCTTTTGCTATTTATGCTATTCAGCCCGCTATTTAACCTGGTCTTCTTAGAGGGAAGACCATAGATAGAATCGCTAAGGCTGGAAAAGACCACTAGGATCACCAAGTCCAACCATCAACCCACTCCCATCATGTTCACTAACCAGTCCCTCAGTGCCATGTCTCCACAGTTCTTCAACACCTTCAAGAACGGTGACTCCACTACCACCTCCCTGGTCAGCCTCTGCAAATGCATAACCACTCCATCTGAGACGAAACTTTTCATAACATTCAAACTGAACCTCTCCCAGAGTAGTTTAAAGCCATTACCTCTTGTTCTAAAAGGAAAATGTCCTGCTACTACTCTTGCAACAGCATTAAACTGGGGAACAACAACATCAGCATTAAAAGAATAGAAAAAAAAAAAAGTATGTGCAATGAAATCTATAGAGGTATCAAAGAGTCAGAGTGTGTCCCATTCTTTCTACATAAGACGAAAAGCTGGAATTTGTGGGCTGTAAGTAAACAAGAAACTTATTCCAGATTTATTGACAATTTCATGAGGTACAATAAGATATTTGTTCTCAGATTTCCTGATCTTGCAGTGCCACTCCACAGAGGTTGGTATTCTCCTTAAAAGTTCAGCTATCTGTGATTGTAAGGAGTGGCCTGTTATTTCTGTAATGGCTGAGGAGATGAGGAACATGAAGTCTGAAAATAAAAGGAATCACCTCTCTGCTGATACCTGAAAGCTCAAACATTAGCAGAGGGAGTGAGAAATAGGAAAGAAAGTGATGTTTATTGACAAGATTTTGCATGATCATGGGAAAAACGCTGCATGACCAACACCTTGCTGCCTTCTTTGCCCAGCATTGCTTTCAAACACCCACAAACTAACTTTCCATCCCTCAGCCACTCAGCAGAACAAATAATTTCTGCCTCAAGGTCAGCAACTCTTATCTAAGAGCAGCTAGGCCAAAAGAAACTCTTATAACGTCTCTTTTTTTCCCTACAGAACAGATATTTTAGCTGCTATCAGAAAGCAAGTAAATGAGAATATAAATTGTACATTTGTTTTGTGATAAAAAAAATCAAAACAAGACTACTCATGGAGCAGAGAATTCATACAATCTGGTTGAGTAGGAAAGTAAGACATGCAGTGGATTTGCTGTCTAATTCAGTCCAGCTCAGAGATGTGTGACTGGGACCACTGAGCTTTCAACCTGGGCTCCAGGTGTTTGTATAATGCAGAGAGAATGTTCATCCAAACATTCTGCATCACCTTTGAGCTGAGAGCATAGATTGTGAAACTGCTGTGCGTTCATCCAAACAGGCCAGCTTCCTCCCATTTTTTTTTTTCCAATTCTAATTTCATAAACAAGCCAATGGATGGATGGAGGTCAGTACATTCAGTCTTTACCTATCATTACATATAGCAAAGCTCTCTTTTCCTTTTCTCATCCTCATTTTACAGATTGTACAAATTTTTGCCATAGAGTAATTCTGTATAAATTACAATAGGTAACTACAAATAAGTGCTTTATTTAGGAGCCTTAATCCTGATCTAGATGATAAATAACTGATTTTCAATTCCCTTTGTGTTAGCTATCTAACAACTTCCCTATAACATGATCTAGCTACCAGTTGCCCAATAACTCTAGCATTCCCCAAAGTTACCTGGAAGCTTTGTAGCACAAGTGACTTCCTTCTCCAAAGAATGAATGTAGTTAGTTTCTACGAAAATGTTCCTTCCCTTAGATTCTCTGAAGCTTTTCACCTTGATGGAGAACAATGTTCTAACATTTGTGCTAGTAGAGAATGCAGACTGACTGCTGCCAAAGTCCCCTGGACATGTTTAAAGTCAGCTTTGTTAAGTTTAATTAACAAGTGGAGAGCACCAGACTAGCTGCATTCAGTTCTGAGCAAGACTTCTCTCACAAAAAAAGCACAGAACCTGCCTGGACAAAAATGCAGAGCAGGACTCCTGATGGGCATTTATGTTGTTTTATCCAGAGAGAATATATGGCTGTTTTTTGCTGTAATGTATTTGTTTCAAGGAATTAGTTGTTCAGAAGAAATCAGAAGAATGAGGAAAGCTGTGGATCCTGAAGCATTTATGAATAATGTAAGTTTCTTGGTGGAATTACCTAGGGACAATGGAATGCATGGTTCACAGCAGAGAAGTTTCTAGGTATTGTGAATAAAAAGGTAGTTAAGCTGCCTTCATTTAACCCATCCTCCCTAATCACTCTACATGCTACTGTTTTCTACTACAGATCAAGCTAAACTCCTCTCCTTAGTACATCTGCAGTGTTAATTTCCTTTTAATATCAGATACTAGTTTGGTACTCTCCCTGTATCTGAAAGAATGAACATCTGGGATGCCATGCCAGCATTTCATCAGCAAAGAAGGCTCTGAATTACTAGCAACTCAAATGACCAGCACAGATTTGAAATGGACAGCTTTTCAGAAGAGCATCTCTCACCAAGCAAGCTTATTAAACCTGTATTCACTTACTAGAATTTTTCTTTCCTGACCTGCATGATAAATTACATTGAATAATTCTGCAAGTACAAGATATAAAAAACTACTCTCTTTCATAAACACACCCTGGCAGCTCCTTATTTCAGCTCTGAGAAATGCAAGCTCCTGCTATCACGGTGCAGTGGTTCTTGCATCACTGTAACACAAGAGTTTGTGATCAGATGGCAGCAGCACAATGGTTTTTAGAAACTATTTTAACTGAGTAGTCAAACCCTGGAGGTCACACAAAGAACAAAGGAATTTTGTGGTAGTTTGGGGGTTACAATATTCCCATCCAATATTGTTTCATAAAAATGCTTAAATACCTGAAAAGAAGCCCCAGTTGTTGTTGC
Source organism: Bambusicola thoracicus (assembly GCA_002909625.1). Taxonomy (NCBI): domain Eukaryota; kingdom Metazoa; phylum Chordata; class Aves; order Galliformes; family Phasianidae; genus Bambusicola; species Bambusicola thoracicus. The sequence goes on along the minus strand of PPHD01004934.1, from coordinate 11,846 downwards.
TCTCTAATATTTCTTTGTAACAAATATCTTAGGCAGGTAATATATGAAAAGGACTTGCACAAAAAAAAAGCATTTATTGTTTCTCTTTCAGAATGAGCTCATTGCATACAAAGGGTACCCCGGGAGTACAAAGTAATGACTGAAGATGGTTATGTCATTACAATTAACAGAATCCCCTACGGTACCCAAAATCAGAGAAATCCAGATACAGTTCACTAATAGGAAACAAACACAGCCCAGCTAGGATATGTTCTAGAAAGAGATACTGCAGAGTTATAAGACATCTACCAGAGTTTGTGCACACAAGTGAAATTTGAACATTCTAGCTGCCTTGAACAGCTTGCAAGGTCAACAAGATTTATATCAAACACCTCTGCTTATAGTAAAAATCTTCTAATATGAATTAAGCATAGTAATTTCTTCATATTAAGAGTTAATGAGTAAAGTTAAGATATATATACACACGTGTGTGTATATCAAATAAAAGGTGCAACCTGTTCAATCAACCCATTTTGCAAGAGCAGGTTCAGCTTCTGAGATTATTTTTGCTTACACCTGTTTAATTTCAGTGTCTGATTCATATTTTGGATACAGGAAACATCTGCAAGTGATCCTATATCTTCCTTGTTCCTATCAGCGTTCATCTTCCAATATCATCTTCCTTGTTCCTATCAGCATCTTAAGATATACAAACAGTGACTTGAGGCTGCCAAGCCACTGTTCGCTGATAATTGGACTTACTTTCCCATAGATCTTCCCTAAACTTTACAAAACATTCTCTCTTTACAGAAAGACATGCTTTGTTCTTATGATCAGCCATCTCCCTTTAAGATGGTACAGGGCCAAATCCCAATGTTGAATATGAGACAGCAATATCCCTTAACTACCAGAAAAAAAAAAAAAAAAATCAAGAAATTTTATGAAATGTTGTTTTGTTTGTGATGTGGTTTTCAGTTGTGAAACCTGCTGTATTTCTGCAACATGGGCTATTGGGAGATGCCAGTAAGTGGGTCACAATTCTGCCCAGCAACAGCCTAGCCTTCATGTTAGCTGATGCTATGATGTTTGGATGGGAAACAGGAGAGGGAATCGCTGGTCCAGAGAACATTGAAATTATTCTACTGATCAAGATGAGTTCTGGGCTTTCAGGTAGGTGAAAACATTGAGGAGTGTATTTACTTCATTTGGTTAAATCAGGGATTAACATATATTACTTATTAAAAAGCATTATTTACATTCACATTTGATGAGATATCCCTATGTGATTACATGGGCTTATTAGTGGTGGATACTACTCACATCCTTTATTGCTAGCAGAGTTCAGGCTGGAGGCACAGCACCAGGAAAGCTCAGAGGGATTTGCACAGCTCATGTCCCAGCTATTCTGGTTTTGGAGGGCTTTTAAAAACACCGGTCTGTATATTAAAATGACACAGAATTCACAGAAAAGAAAAAAAAGTGTAAAATAGTTTCTTTCTACTTATTTTAATGAACATTCAAAAACATACCATTTTTATGCATCAATCCATAGGAAGACCTCTACTAATGTATTATTACCTGTTATTTGTAGGTAGGACTTTACAGTTCAACCCAACGCTCCTTGAAGTCAGAATCCCCTTGATGTCAGGGGAGAAAATAGCCCAGCAAAGCTAAGTAGTGTCTTCTATATCCAGTGCTCCTAAACACCGGATCTAGAATACCTAAGTGATTCACAAAATACTTCATTTGCCAACGAGTCTGTAATAAAAATGTAAATGCAAATGATGTCTTAAATTATGCACACCTCTCTTTCAATCTCCTACCTGCAGTTTTGATGAGGTGGCCGAGTTTGATCTTCTAGCAGCAATAAACTTTATTGTGAAGAAGACTGAACAGGAAAAACCATATTATATTGGTTATTCACAAGGCATCACCATTGGTAAGTTACACACAGCAGACCAACGCTTCAGGAAAACACAAGAGTAAAGCTCAGTTTGGGGCACTGAATGTACCTGGGCTTTTTATCAGCTCTTTGCTGGAACGAGAAACACATGATGAGCTGTTTTCAACATGTAGGCAGGTTTAATTTATTGTGAAGATAATTAAACCTAAGGGGTCGAATGCACCGCAGCTGTAAGTAGTTCAGCTTAGAATTATACTAGAAGTCACCTGGGGCCTTTTGGTTCCTTTCGAGATGTAAGAATGTGCCCAACAGCAGCTGGTTAGCTAAAA
>PPHD01004933.1:0-27412 GCA_002909625.1 Bambusicola thoracicus | reverse complement strand
TGAAGAGGCACTGAATTCACATCTGAAACTATCTCAGAGAAAACTTTTCCACTACTATTGAATCTCCAGCCAGATGATAACTGACGTAGCAGAGATCTTCAGCTTTCATCAGAACAAGCCAATAGAATTCTTCTGTGCCATTTACCCCAAATCAACATCTGTCTGCTATTCAAGGAGTAAGAAATTTGGAAGAGAAGATAGTTCTTACACTTCAGAGGTTATAATTTCATTGCAAAAATATAATGTCCTTAAAGATAGGAAAATACTATACACAAAACCTTGCTTGCTGTTTGGTTGTTTTGTTGTTGTTGTTGTTTCTTTTCCAGAAACCTGGGCTTCATATTCCAAATGATGCATACTTAACAAAAATGACCCCCAATGAAAATTTATTATTACCTTCTTTTAATAGACTCTTATGTATTGTATTCTTTTCAATTATTTTTAATACTCAAAAGAATTTCCTCAAGTGCAGCACTTACATACTATTTTCCTGGAAAAATCAAAATCTGGATTCACGAGATACTCCCAGATTGTCAATAGCCCATCTGATCCTAAGTGCAGCACTTACATACTATTTTCCTGGAAAAATCAAAATCTGGATTCACAAGATACTTCCAGATTGTCAATAGCCCATCTGATCCTATCTGAAAAATCTAAGTAGAAAAAAATTATTTGGAAGCTGAATTTCATTTGTATTACAGCTATCTTTTCAATCAGATTAAAATATTTACTTACGTTTATCGTATCTCAGGAAATAGAACGATTTCTGGTAACAAAATAAAGAAATGAGGTGGTTCAGAAGTCAAGCAGAGGTTTGTACAGGATATAAAAGGATTCTGTGAGTTGATGAGGCCTGGTTCCAGGATGCTACGTGGCATTATGGCCTTTAATCAACTATACAGGATCTGTATGTTTCTTGTATTTAAGTCTTTAATGAAGTCACTGGCTAGTGGTTCTCATGCTGCAGCTGTAAATGAGGAAAAAAGATAAAGTCTCTCTCTACATTGAAATATTCTTTCTGTCATGCTACATATGCTTATACTAGTTTACAAATGAGTGATGTTTCACAAAATCTGAAGTTGAAGGAAAAGATAAATAGACGTGAATATATTTTTAAATTATTCTTACAAATAAAACTTCTTGCACATATGTTTTCTTTAATTAAAGCTAAGATTAAGTACTCAGGAAATCTCCAAAATGAAAACAAATTCCCCTCTGTGAAAATTATTCTTCATTTATTTGTTTGTATATAAATTACTATTTTATTGCTCTGGATTTCATGCTCATTTCTCTCCATATGGCTTTAAGACCAAAACAGAAATTAAGAAATTAACATCCAGCTCTACATGATGATTAAGTATCAGTGATACTATACGTTGTCTAAACACATTTATTTGTTGTGCAACAGTAACAGTTACTAGAAAAGTCCAGGGATTCTTGGTCAGTTAGTTGGTCCTGAAAACAGGGTTCTTTGTCACACCCACTAAAAGCAGCAGCCTTTAAACAGAGAATTGCTGGATCTCTTCCTAAAGACTGCATTACAAGCCCACTCTAAACACCTGTACATCATGCCTGGATCCACAAATTAGGAAGCTGTAGCCACTGTGAAAGCTGACTTCACTGGTATAATTTGTTAGAAGGTACAAGCTTTAAATGTCATTGTTTTTACATAAGATATGTAAAAAAGAGAAATAAACACTGCCTCTACCATGCCCTTCTGGCCTGTGGACAGAGCAGGTAACATCCCACTTCCCCAGACCTCTAACCTGTGATTCTCCCTACGGGCCTCAGTAGAAAAAGGCTGGAAAATCCACGTTTCACCGAGCATCTGTAGAGATGAAACCTTCACACAGATAGCAACTTCACATGCCATGGTCACCTGAGTACTTCCTTAGTCCCTTCCACTCCAGTTCTCTGCCTGCCGTAACATTGCTCTTGTTTCCCAGTAATCCCATTTTCTCTCCATCCTGAAAAGCCCAAAGCAAAGAAAGATGTTCACAGAGATAATCAAGCTGTATTTCAGTAATTGTTTGTTAACTGCCAATTACAATTTAACAGCAAAAAACATCATAGTGTAATTTTACAGCTGAATGTGGTGGCTTAAGACAAAAATTAGAAAGACACAAAACAAAACAGAAACAATTGCACAGTAAACACAGTGGAGATCTATAGGTTGGATTTCAGTCTTGACTTGAATACACATCTTCAATGACTCTGGATGCATCATTTCATTTCCTGGTGCATTAATTTTCTCCAATATATAGATAACATATAATGAAGGATGCTGTTCCAAAGCATGTCACGGTGATTTCTGTAATTAGATTCTCTAATGGAAATTGCTATAAAAGAGTGAAGAATAAGATATATGTATAGGGTCAGCACAATATGTTAATACTCTTTTTAATGATTTATTAGCATTTAAGATTTAACAGATACGCCTGCAGCAGTAGTACAGAGAGACAAATCTACTTGCTTCTGATTCTTCCAGGAAAAAAAGCCTTGGCTGTGGCAGTGCAGTGAAACAGGAGATCGCTAAAAAGGAGATCGCTCCAGGTACCACTTTACTTATAAACATGACCAATGGAAAAATGGTCAGGGCAAGGGGACTGTGTCAGTGAATCTTCAGTGAAGAGAATGAAGAAAATGGACTGGAAGGAGGGAGTGCTTTGAATAGTCTGGGCTTGGCCTCTGCATCTCTGGAGATCAGCTCTTCTATCTAGAAGCCAGGCTAATCAACTCAGAATGGTAGTTCAGCAACAAATGACACAACTCTCTCTCCATGGATGACAGTCCTCCTCTAGATTACCATAAAAGAAATTATCTCTTTTTCCATTCACTGTTCTTGATTTCTCTGAACAGAAAGGCTAAGGAGCATAGTTGGATAAAGGTAAATAATTCAATTTCCTCTCTCCTATTCTGCATCTAATCTAATTGCACTAATAAAGACCACAAATTGGATTAATCTACATGCATGCCTGATGCAGTAACATAATGGATAAGATTCTTTAGTATGTATTCATTATAAGAGCAGAAATTAACACCTAGAATTCTTCCAAAGAAACTGGAAAAAATGTGAATTAAATACAGTCACATTTTAGGGGTACATTACTAAAGACTCAGAGGAGTCTTCCTCAGAGGAGGAAAAAAATGATCAAAACTAGAAGTCCTTCTGCAGAGTAGAAATGTAGAGAAAATATGATCTATATATTCAAAATCTTGACGATTTTTTATTTTTAAATGCAGTGGCAATTGCACAGGTTGAACCATATAAGTTATAACTCCACAATGAATTTTTTCATCCCCCCACGCTGCAAGAGGATATGTATGCAGGGGTCTTGAGATAAAGACTACATTTTTACATTGCTAGAACTGGAAAATTATCTGCATTTTTGGAACCAAACTGCTAACTGGATTTTCATTCATATGTAACACTGAGCACCTAAATGGGTAAGGAAGATAAGACTGTTAGTGATAAAACCACAGCTGCAACATGAAGGCTAGATATTGCTAAATGTTGAGATTCAGGAAGGGTAGCTTCACATTTATTTATTCTCAGGAAGATTAATCACAAGCAACCGATGGAATCTGAACATAGAAAAGCTATGCTGAATGACAAAATATGCTCATGGTGATATGTACTAATAGTATAAAGGTCTGATTAAGGAAGTGGGAGACACGCCACTGCTGAACAAATTTTGAACTAGACACCGTAAAGCAATGCTGCTGCTGACTCTTAAGCGAGAGGTGTGTTGGTAGGAGATAAGAAGGTCTGTGGTATTTTTTAAGTTCACTGTGTAAGTGGTGATCCTTTGATGTGTTCGTGGCTAGACAGTTTGCCTGTGACAATTTACCAAACTTCATAGAAGTTTGTGTCTACTTGTGTGCAGGGGGAATTCTTAAAACAGCAAAAGAACTTCTCTGCTCATCTGAACAAAACAGAAGTGGAAAATATGACAAAAAGTGAATTTAATAAATAAGGTTATTCAAGTAAATAAATAAATAAAAAAAGTTGACCTACTTAAGGAAGAGAAAGAAAAACCTGATAAATAACCCCAGGAAAATAACCAGATAATTCATCTTAGTATTTAATATTTTCTTTACATTTTTAATTCTGCAATTGCTTAATGATCAGAGCTATCACCACGACTTTTTCTTCGAACTAAACCTTTTTTATTTAGTGATCTTGTCTGTAAATATTTGGCATTGATTTGTTCAGTAAGATACTGAAAATGTCCTTAGAAACATTTTATAAATTCTTCTCCTTTATGCATAGGAAGAAACTACTGGATTTTTTTCACATTTTGTTGATAACTGGTTTATGTTATGACCTTGAATTTTCATCTGGCAATAACATGGAAGATGTCATTTGAAAGATTTGAAATAAACAAATTTACAAAGGAAAATAAAAGATTTGTGTCTCCATGAATTTAATGTACTAATACTGTTAGTCAACTCTGTATGTTGTTCCTTTTTTTGTTGCTGTTGTTATCTTTAACTTAGTTCTTCTCCTGTTGAAATCTTTTTGCTTGTTAGTTTCAGAAAAGTGGTATTATTTACAGAAACCCAGGAGTTTCACTTCAATGAAAGAAAAATAGAAGCAGAAAAACTCTACGGTGCTCAAGCAAAGGACCTTGGGAAGGGACATTTTGCTTTCAGAATACAGCCATTGCTATGTGACTGTTATCTTTCCTGAATTTCCCTTCTCCTGGTCCACCTCTACTTTTAAAGTAAATCATGTTGCTATTAAAAAAATACAATCTTTTACTTTGAAACTGTTAAAAGCCAGTTTAAGGAAATGAATGTTAGTGTTTTTCCCTTTTGCCAGCAGAGCGGTTCACTGAAATGTTTCCTAAACAATACCCTTAAATACAGCCAGGATGTGAAACCCTCCTGAGGAGGTTGAGGTTATTCTGAATTGCATGATACTGTCAGCTCAGACAAGTCTTCAAGGAAGATCTGTAGTTGATCTTTGGCAAAGAAGCTTATGGCTTGAAAAACTGTCTTCAAAGTCCAAGGAGAAAGCTAGGGAAAGAAAAGACTGCATCTTTTGTACGTGCCATCTTATTTTTGTTGATGCATTCAGGACGAGATACAGACTACCTTCTTAGCAAATAAAGATATCTCATGTATCTTTTCTTAAGCCGTTTTTGTGCCCTTCTTTTGAGAAAAACTCGATTAGGAGCAAAGCGACAGGTTATTTTTTGATATTGCAAATCTATTTCCAACAAGATCAATTCAAGCTCCCAGTACAATCTGAAAGCAGTAATGATGTCTGAAAACAGAAGATCAGATAGCTGTTAGCTTTGTTAACTACTTCTAGTTTGACAAATTATTCATACATACACATACATACACTGTTAAAATATGAGGGGAAATGTGTCATTGGGCAATAGAGATGGAAGTTGCTGTTGGCTGAGACAAGACTGGTACAACCAGGCATTGGGATGGGGCACAGAGCCACAAACTTGCAGCATGCACGAAGGAGTTGGGATTAGAGAAGACCTCAGAGCAGACAAGACCCACAGCCCATATGGCGGTGGCCTTGTGGAGTTTGTCACCCAGGTGGCAGAACTGGAAGGCAGAACAGCTCCCATGAGGACACAGACTTTGGGGGAAAACTTATTTTTGGACTCTTTTATTAAATCTGTCACACTCAGTGGGTCTGAGATCTTTCTTTTTTAAAGTTACCTTGTTCTGTTTCATTGCCTATGTCCTGATGAAACACAGCCAAGGGCGTTGAATACCTTTGGTACAGAGGCTTCAGGGAAAGCAGTGGTAGTGCCTTCTCCAAGGTCTTCCTGACTTGGCACAAATGTACAGGCACATTTTTCTTTCCTCCTTTTAATCTTTAACAGGTTTTAAATGCTGCAAGAAGTACCAACCCAGCTATTTAAACTACTGCTTGAAAGAAGTATTCTTCAGAAAAAGGACCCTCTTCCCCTTGGAGTATACTGCAAAAATATATTCAAAAGAGAAAATAATTTGCTAGAGAAAATGTTGACCAAATAAAGGTCTAAATTCTTCACCCTTCCTGGGAGACAGAAAGGGAGGAAGATTGAGAAGGATAAATAAAGTCATGTAAAAGTGGCAACCTCCTCCCAAAGCTTTAAACATGCAATAAAATGGAAGAAACAACAAACAACAAATCTGAAGACAAATCAAATTTTCTGTTCTATTGCATTGAATTATGCTCTGCTGGTCTTGTATTTTGTTTATAACTCCACACCCCCATATGATGATACATTGCAATTCTTCAAGTAAAAATCCCTTTCCTTATTAAAAATCATGAATAGATGCTTCTTGAGCACTGAGCTGTTTTACTCTTCATTTGCTCAGGGAAAGTCCTACATGGCAGGAAAGCTTTTCCAAGAAAGGATTCACAGTAAACCATAAATTAATGGAACACATGAATATCTCTTGTAATCATTTGTTTTAGTGGAAATAGTATAATTGTATCTTAATGTCCTGCCTGATTAACTACAACATTTTAAATCTGTTTTATGCTAATGCAGTTGCAAAGAAATCAATGATATTTATACTGACATAAAGCGGTGGGTGACTCATATGCTCAATTAGTCTCTGCAGTTTGAGAAAGAATATCATACATTGCCCTTATTTTCCAAAATTTAACCTGCAGCTGTGACCACTGATTTCTAAGATCCTGGAAGTTTAATTATATTACATCAGTATGACTTCAGAGCGCCCATTATAGAATCATCACAAGTTGTTTTATAAGGATTTATTTTTTTAATTTAATTATTCTGACCGCATAGTTTTTTTTATTTCTTTTATGTTCTCATAACAAGGAGGCACTGGAGTTTGGCAGATTTTTTTTTTTTTTTAATTATGTTTGCGATCTATATGAAGCATTAAATGGCTATAAGGCAGTATACCTGCTCAAAGATGGCTAACCAAATATCTTAACATAATTATCATGGTACATTTATGTTAGCATAAATTAAAAATATTATGCTTTTACTCTTACAGCTCCTTAGCTGAAATCATATGAAACCCCAGCAAGCTTGAAATAGATCTCATTTTAAACCATTTATAAGTGAAAATTTGCAGATATTTCTTTCCCTACGACAATTGCCTTCTATTTTTAATCGAACCATTATTTCTCTTTTGTTACTCTGAAAGAGATTTTTAAAAAGGAAGTGATCTGTTTTTATGACGTGCTCAAAGGCTTAGCAGAATAATCTGATGCATTAAGCAGGCAGGAATTTAAACAGATAAACCAAGACAAACCTTGCTAGGATAATTTTAAAGAGTTGGTTGCTCTTCACACACACAGATCTGTCACATGTACAACTTCAGGTTTCTGGTTGTTCAGGCTAGTATACTCTATCAAGATTTCTCTAAGGACAAAATTGCATTTATCAACTACTTTGCAGTACTGTACCCGTTATAACCAGTATTTATTTTGCAATAAGAAGCAATTAATATTTTTTGTTTGGTTATTTTTCAAAGAGTAAAATAAAAGATACATTGTACTGTTGTAACTGTTGTCTTTTTTTTCTTTCAATTTCTGTCTTGATAGAGCTTTATGTGCTGTCTTTTGTTGCTGTTTTTGTTCTAGATGATGGTGAATAGTATTTCCTGTATTATTTTTCAGTCTCAATGGGCATTTTTTTCACTGCTGAATCAATTGTATTTTCTATTAAACCTGAGATGAATATATATGTGTCCCCCTTTCCCTTGAGCAGGAAATCTATTGCTAAAAAGATACATATATAATAACATACAGAATGTGGCAGCTCAATTAATTCATCAAATGATGAATAAAGTCTTCTGAGAACAAAGATACAGGTTTTGTGTCATTCTGGTATTAGATATTCTTAGCTGGCGTCTAAAGCATCTAAAACAGATCTCATTTAGCTTTTCTGGAAAGATTTTGACAGTGTTAATTACTTCTATGAAGAGAAATTTCTGACACTCTGAATTCATTTTCTTTCCTACATGATCTGCTGCATTTGAGAAAGGCAGTCTTGTTTATTGTACTGATACATCCAGTGGAAGTCCTAGGAAAACAAAGCAACAGCAACAAAAGCAAAATACAGACCAATCCAGAATGCAGAAGACAACACAAACCAACCCCAAACTTGTACTTATCATTGTTCGCTACCAGCAGTGCATTTCCATTGAGTTCTCCAGAACACTGATATTGCTTCTTCTTTGAGGAGACTTCCTAAAGACACTGTGCAGATATGAACTCCTTTTGAATGTAGCAGTGATAAAAAGCACTCACTGAAAGACAGAACAGAAGCAGAACTCTTCTCATTTTATCTAGAAACTCAAAAGGATACTACAAACACAAGCGAGTGAGCTGCTGGTCTGTCAGACACAGAAGCTGGTGGTGGGTTTGTGCATCACTTCACTCTCTGCTGGTCAGCGGTGGATTATCTGTAATTCTCAGACTATGCGAGTCCCTGTGAAATCAAAAAATTCTAACTGGAACTAAGAGCAATTTGAGAGAATGGCAGAATGAGGACATTTTAAGCACAAGAAACATAGAACTGTCAAAGTAGATCATCTTATATTCTCTTTATTTTTGACGGAGTAGATGAAGGCTTTGCTGTGCATGAAACTTGTACCCTTCTGCCACAATGGTTAGAGCAGCGCCATTGCCTTTGGATGGACACTGCTAAACCAGTACTAAATGTCTTTTAGTCAACAACATCACTTTCATTCACAGATGAGAAGGGAAATAAACACGGCAGACTCATCTCTTATGTTTGTAAGAGAGTCATCAAAAGTATTGCTACACTGGCATAAAACCAACCAAATAAACAACATCAAAACAAAGCTTACGTTACCATATCTACGAGGGTGTAAAGGGATGCAAGATTTAAGTGGCTGTCAGAAAAAAACTGTGAACTGGTTAAGTGGTTTGACTGCAGTTCAAAGGGTAAGATTCAACAAAAGTTTCTAGAGCTGCAGGAATGGAAAACGCTTGACGGAAGTCATTGCTGAGTGCAAAAAATAAGAAAATAAAGCTCAAACAAATGAAATTCTAACAAAGCATGGTGGTTCAGACAGTTACAGTTTTCACAGGTGTTATAGCTGTGGTCTGTTAAACTGATCTACCAGATCAGGCTATGTTACCCCTCTCTCTCTCTAAATGGATAGAATCAGTTAGATTTCATACCTTTGCTTTAGCAGTTGCCATCTACCACTGTTTCCAGCTGGGCATTTAATCTCTCACTGAAAATAAAATTACATAAGCACACTGGGGAAGAAAACAGAATATTTGAGAGTCATATGAAAAAATGTGTGGGCAGCTAAAGAACTTTCTTCTGACACTTTATTGCACATACACCCCCAGCACAGTGTAACATTTATTACCATTAAGAGATGTTTCAGTTCAGCGGAAGAATAAAACAATCTGCTCTGAAAAGCTATGCTCTGGGTGATTACATTTCGACCTCAATTCTTGCTATGCTCCATAGTGAATTTGCCTATATAATTATATTTCCCCTTCTGTGATCTAGTCCAGCACCACCTGAAGTTAGATTATCTTTTGATTTTTACGTCTTTTGGCTTCTTAAAGTCAGTTTTTTATTATACACACAACATTTTTTCATCCATGCTAGATGTTAATTGTTTTGCCATTAAACGTTTTTTTTTTTTTTTTTTTTTTAATGTACATAGGATAAAACCCACATACAGACTCCAAACAACCCACTGCTGAGATAGTGTTGTTTTTCTTTTCTGTTATTGTTGTCATTAGGAAATTCAGCTTAAATATATATATATATACACTGTGACATTCTTCTGACCCTGAACTTGGTCATTTTGTCACTTAAAGTAGCTTAGTTCAATTTTTGTCCCCCTGTTGCTTTATGATGAATCCAATAAATGGGAAAAAATGCAGCACCAAATTACTGTCAACAAACACTTAAAGCATGTGAAGGTACTTTTTCTCTTTAAAACATACAGACAGCACTTGGAGGTGTTCTGAAGCCATCACCAGCATCGTGCTAACCACTACCGCTTCCTCCAAAGCAGTGCTTGCGCTGCCCTGGTCCCCACACACCCTGGGGAGGGCGAGCCCCAGGCCACAGGCCTGACCACAGGCTGCATGACCCCTAAACCCCAGAGGTCTCCCCGGTATGGCTCCAGGACTGCTCCTGGGCTAATGGGATCGTTCATAGAGCTGCTTTGCAAATCATTCACTGTGCACTGTAATTATTGACAACACAAGGGTTCCATCTTGAGTGCAGAGTATTTATTAGGTCAGAAATCAGTAGGCGGGGGAATTTGATATTCCTTGGTTGAAATTTATTTTCAGTGCTGGAAATAGTATATTTTGCAAGTGCAAGGCAGCCACTCCAAAAATTCCAAGAAGCACACCCAGAACACCCGAACTCTGGATTAATGAGCAGTAGATGCCTTAATTCACACATACAGACTCAAAATCAAACTAAAAGTTTCAGAAAAGTTGTGAGTCATAACCCAGTTGCCATGGCAATAGGAAATGGTCCTCTGTGCAAATCATCAATTACAGAGAAGCCTAGAACTCATAGGAAAAGCAATTTTCCCCTTCTTGATTTGGTAAAAATCACTTTGAAGTGGATGCATTTTGAGCTTTTCTAAAATATCTTGAATTTGGAATTATGTGATGAGCACTACTATTCTGATATTAGGGTACTGGGTGCTGTTTCCTCAGTGAAGCATGCATCTTTCTCAACCCACCTAGATTGAGAACTGTCTTCTCGCAGAAGCTTCTAAAGATTTGTGGTTTTTTTCTTGTTTGTTTTTTTAATTCTTCAGTGTTGTTCAGGTGGTCTCTGAAGTCAGTAGCAGTCTGTGATGCAGACCTAACATAGAAAACAAAATGGAGGAGATATGATCTTCTTATTAAACTTAATAGAAGGTTGACGTCATCTAAGAATGGCTTACATAAGGTTTAGATCTCATTAAATCATCTAGCAATTTTTTCGTAACACACATTTATCATTAATGGATCCAAAATAGGACACAGGTGATCTTATAGCTGCCTGTGCCCATAACACAACAAGAGGCTGAGAGGACATCTACTATACCTCCTCTGCTACTTAAGATTATGGAAGGAGCGAAAACAGAATATTTGATTTTAAAGGTCATTCCTTGCTGCTGCCTGATCCCATATGTATCTCAACGTCAGGTCAGCCTTCCTAAAATAGTTTTTTCATTATGAAGCATTTCTAATGCTGCCTTTTGAAATAAAGATAGACAACGCTTAGGAAAGACTGCAAGGCATGCAAATTACTTGTTCTAGTGAAAAAAACTTATGTTACTTACATGAAGCTCTGAGAATTGTCAAATTGTATTTTGATGGCTTTAAACATTTCAGCCATTTGACTCACTAGCAGTGTTACTTCGCTCATGCTACTCTGAGCTCCAGTACTGCCTTTAGAAGCACTCCTGCTACGGAACAAGAAAGTTTTACTTGACAGTAAGAAGTAAAAATTAGTTCTTCCAGAAAGTACCTGTGGATTTGTACCACTTGCAGGATCAGAACTACACTTTATTGGCTATATTGGCTGCAACTTAACCAACCCTGCCTGGCTGATTGAGAAATTTCACACAAAAACAAGTATATTTTTTCATCAAATTTTAGTATGAGCCTTTTCACTTTTAGAAAATAGGCTAGAAAATAGGCTTTTTTTTTTTTTTTTTTTTTTTTTCTATTTTTGCTGCTTTGGGCAAACATTACATCAAAGACAATGCTAAATTTCATTTTTTAAGTAGCAAGTTAGCTATAAATCATTTTATAGCAAGCTTTCACATAACATGCATGATCTGGGGTTCTTGATCTCAGACTCCTCAAAACGGATTATCAACTTTGACACAGTCAGAACTCCCGTTACTGAGCGATACTTCTGAAAGCAGATATAACTTGGCCAGCATTAATTGTGAAAGGACATAAACCAAACTTTCTTGGTCCTCTTTCTTATTTTTGTGAAAGCATTGCACAACATTTCTTGCAGTACAGTGATTTGCAAATCAGCGATAAGCTGCTACATACTGGAACCAGGAATATTGAGGGCACAGCTAAGACACTTTTTCCTTTGTTGTCAGAGAGAAGCAGGAGACAAACTGGGACTTGATTTCATTTGATCCTTATTGCCAACAATATTAGGCACTGCATTCAGACAGAACCTTTTTGCTCTAAAGAAAGTGAACCAGCAGGTTTTGACCAGTGTGTCTATTAAAGAAATATGGGTGAATGTCATCTGTGCTCTCAGCATTTAGGTACAACTCTCTGTCCTCGTGGATTGTGAAGACAGTTCTCAACTGGGCAAACTTTGAGCTGGTTTTCTCCTATAACTTTACTGAACTTTATTTTACTCTGAAATAGCTACTGGGATTTCAAAATATTGCTTATTTCCATTCTGAATTTTGTTGGCTTTTTTTTCCCCCTGTATGCCTTTAAATCTCACAACGTCTAAGTAAATAAAGCACTATACTTAAGATCATAAAAGATTATTTCATACAAGCTACATCAGAATCCATTTTTAGAAATGTTCGTTTGCTACAAAATACTTGTTTATATTAGAATACTTAATAAATCAATCTTATTTGCAGTTCAAAGCACTGCATGCAGTGATACGTTATGTTTGAGTAAAGTACGTCGCTCACTGCAACATTAATATACACAATTTAGGATGAATAAAACATTTTTGCCTGTGATAATTAACTGTCACAACTAGTTACTATGATAATTTCTCAGAGCGCATTTGAAGGGTGAGCAAGGTTAGCAGTTTTACCCTTTTAACATATATAATCATTTTCTGCAAGTTGGAAGACGCATTTTTCACAGGTTTGAAATTAGCCAAAAGGACTTGCATGCATCACCCACGCTTGGTAAAACCACAGACTAACAGATATCTGTCAGCTNGTAAAACCACAGACTAACAGATATCTGTCAGCTTCCTGAAATCATCTGTTACTTTTGGCCTTTCTTAAGAAGCAGGAGGAATGAATACTGTTTAGAAAAAAATAATGAGCAACCAGAAATTGTAATAATGCACATGCGTTTCAACAAACAAATAATATTGAAGCCTTTGGTTCTATGATGCAATTTAAAAAAAAAATCATCATTATTTTTCGGTGTAGTTTGATAACGACTGGTTCCTGTTACCATTTGAACACATTAATACTGACNTCCTGAAATCATCTGTTACTTTTGGCCTTTCTTAAGAAGCAGGAGGAATGAATACTGTTTAGAAAAAAATAATGAGCAACCAGAAATTGTAATAATGCACATGCGTTTCAACAAACAAATAATATTGAAGCCTTTGGTTCCATGATGCAATTTAAAAAAAAAATCATCATTATTTTTCGGTGTAGTTTGATAACGACTGGTTCCTGTTACCATTTTAACACATTAATACTGATGATTTAACAGTCTTCAATTAATTTATTACATGGTTACTGAACAAGGTCAGGTAATTCATGGAGCACATACTTCTGAAGGCCGTACTATGGAGCATGGAAAATACAGAGGTGACTGGTGGTAACCAACATGGCTTCACCAAGAGGAAGTCATGCCTGACAGACTTGGCTTTTTATGATAGAGTTACAGCGTCAGTGGATAAAGGAAGAGCAACAGACATCAACTACCTGGACGTGTGCAAAGCATTTGTCTGTCAGCATGACAAAAGCATGACTGTCCCTCATGACATCCTGGTCAACAAATTGGAGAAAGATGGATTTGATAGATGGACCACTCACTGGATAAGGAATTGGCTGGATGGTCGCACTCAGAGAGCTGTGATCAATGACTCAGTATCCAAGTGGAGACTTGTGACGATTGGCATTCCTCAGGGATCGGTGCTAGGACTTCTGTTATTTAAAATCTTTGTAGGTGACAGACAGTGGGATCGAGTGCACCCTCAGCAAGTTTGCAGATGACACCAAGCTGCGAGGTGCTGTTGACATGCTATAGGGAAGGGATGCTATCCAGAAGGACCTGAACAGGCTTGAGAGATTGTCCCACGCCAACCTCATGAAGTTCAACAAGGCCACAAGCAAGGTCCTGCACCTGGTCGGGGCAATCCCAAACACAGATAGAGCCCTGAGAAGGATTTAGGGGTGTTGGTTGATGAAAGATTCAACACGTGCCAGCAGTGTGCACTTGCAGCTCAGAAGGCCAACCATATCCTGGGTTGCATTAAGAGAAGCATGACGAGCAGGTTGAGGGAGGTGATTCTGCCCCTCTACTCTGCTCATGAGACATCACCCAGAGTACTGCATTCAGTTCTGGGGCCCCCCAACACAAGAAGAATAGTGAGCTGTTGAAGCAGGTCCAGAGATTTGAAGTATATACTCCTTAGAGGCTAAAATCTTTAAATTTTCCTGAGGATAAATAAAAGCAACCACAAGTATTTACTTACACCATTGCTACAGTTGCCTGTAAAACACCTCAAAATACAGAGAAAATAGAAGTTCTATCTTTGCTCAGTAAAAACAAAGGTGCGAGTAATTTTTCTGGATTTTTTTTTAACATGAATAATTTCTTCAAGAATTTTTACAGCTCAGTAAAATTGAAATGCTTAAGAATACAGGCATCTGTTTTATGTTCTTATTACACTGTATGTGACTTCAATTATTTAATTCAACTATTATTGCAGATATTCTGAAAAAAGAAAAAAAAAAGATAAACTAATATCCAGAATCCTGTGAAGATTTTACAAGACTAAGTCCTGTCTGAACAGACTTAGGTAGATCAACAGTGAGGCTGTTAGTTTGCCATTAGAGCTATGAGACTTCAAACATCTCTTAATATGCACTCTGAAACATTGTGCAGTTCCATTTCTTGAGAATACAGTGCTTTCTTTACAAGGCTATGGACTTCAAGAATTCTGGATCAGTAAAAACATTTTAATATGAATCAGACTGAAATACAATTCAAGGCTGAATAAGCTTTAAAACTACAGCTCCATTTCATCTAATCAGATCCATCTGTATTTCTGCACTCTGAAAAAGCTCTTGCTAAATGATTGCTTACTTCCATTAAAACTAATTTGGCAATAAGTGCACTCATTTTTTGTGTCTCTGACAAAGGAAGCAAAGTGGCAAACAATCTTTGTTGTGACTTGCAACTTAAATTGAGAGAAATCATCATAATTGATTATGCTGAAACACAGAAGAATCAGCACTTGCTAGAGTGACACCTATCCACAAGGGCTTGGCAGAAAGCACTAACATGCAGAGCTAACTACTGTTGAGCATTCTCATTCTCACTAGCCTTGCAGCATAGGTTTCTGCAATACCGTGGGATTAGAAGGACAGCATTTAATAACTACTTTGCAAGTAACCATATACAATGTATAAAAAGGAAAAGAATCAGGCTTTGATTGCCTCTCTTTGCTTTTTGTTTTGCCAAGGAAAGGATGGATAGCTGATAATGAAATTACATTTCTAGTAATGACTCAGTCTAGCTATTCTAAGCATCATGGCTACATCATACAAGCAGTATCAAGTCACATACATAATCTATTTCATAAAGTCATAGAATGGGTTGTGTTAGAAGGCACCATCGACTGCTATAACACAACATGACTGTCAATATTTTAAGTTCTTAAATCTGTTCTCAGTGTGCTTATCTGCAACATTACAAATTACAGACTATAAAGAAACATTAAACTGAATTAAACAAACAAACAAAAAAAAGCACAACTTTATTAAGAACAACCCAAAACAGCAATTCTAATAACTTATAGTAACAATTTCAATATATAATTTAAGAAAATTACTGTCTTTTCACATTTTTTTTCTCTGTACAGTCATTCTTCTTCATACATACTTTACATAGCAGCCTCATTATAATTTCCCATTGGGATTAGAGTACAAAAAGTCTAAGCTACATTTAATACAACTTCTTTGGTTCAAAGCAATCAACTTTCTTTCTCAAAGACTTCATAAATTTCTTCCATGGCATGCATGCTGCTGCCATAAATCCATGAATTAGAAGTGCTTTCTTTGAATTCCAGACTCCCATTGAGCAATCTGTCCAATTTCAAGATGAGAATTCATCTGATAGTCATTAACAATCAAGAAGCTGCACTACATTCTCTAAGCATTTTAAGTAGTAGGCATTTAGCTCATTTTCTTCTGGCTGTGGAGCAGCTAAAATGAAATAGAAAACAAGATTTTAACTTCTAATTGATTCTTAATAAAAAATCATATTTTCCAAAGATCAAATCTTTGGAATTGATCCATATCCTATTCTATGTACATTCTGCATTATGGAGTAGAAAATTTAAAACAAATACTTAATGTTTCAAATCTGTTGCTTTTTGTGTGTGTGTGTGTGTCTGTGTGTGTGTTTGCTTTCCAAGACCCCACTCAGTTGCAAGAACAAAGCTATGCTACAGTAAGATAATCCCTTTGTTGTTGTTGTTGTTGTTGTTTTGTTTTGTGTGTTTGTTTTTTTTTTGCCAAAACTTTTTGGAAAAAGCAAAGTGGGCAATGAAAAAGAACAAAAGACATGTTGAAAAAAATCCCCCACTTAAACTCAGAAGAACAATCTACCATTTTAGTTCCACTGTCACTGCAAATTAACTGAAGAATCACTAGGGTAGGCCAATAAAGAAACTTTATGCAGGGAAATATTGAAGACAACTTCACATGACTGTAAACTGTAACAACTACAGGTCCATAAAGTATTTCGTAGTCATTATTTTGATATTTAAATGTTTATTGAATTCAAAAATCAATAGTTCAGACTACGACTTTCCATTCTAAAGTAGTGTATCAATAAACACGGATCAATATTATGAAGTACTAGTCTGTGAAAACCATGTATTTCTACCTTGTTGACTAAACTTAATGATTTGAATAGTCTAAGTTTTGTTGTGCTATAAATGTCAACACAAAGTTGTCTATTTATTAGCATGTTTTTAGTATATGAAAACCTTGCTTTATATTACAATTAGTGTTTGGTTTAGTAAAGGATGAATTTGGAACATCAGCACAACGGATTAGAGTTGACATAGTATGGGAAAAACTAAGCTATGAGCAGTTCTAGCATTTCCTCCTAATTAAAATCCTGACAGTGTACAGTAAGCAGAAAGTTTGCGGTAATTCTGTTGTTCAGAACATGAAGGTAACTCTGTATTACAATCCTCTGCACTGGTAAACCTGTCTGAATACTAGTGTAGAGCAAATTAATTCAGGAGGAAAATTCACTGATTTAAAATTAAGTATTTGCATGTTTTTGCAAGTGTGTGTGTAAGTGATGCAACAAATTACAACATACAAATCCATTATTACCTATTGAACTGCAGCTCCAGACTAATGCTTGAGTATCATTTCAAAATGAATGCTCTTGAACTTAGCAATCTATTATACAAAAGCTACTCAAAACTGTAGTTATCTACAGGTACTTCAGAAAACTCTCAAGCTTTCAAAAAGCCAACTAATTCACAGTACAGTGTTCTAAGACTGGCACAACCATCTGTTCTGATTCCTTCTCTATGTAACTGAATATAGTGACTTTGAGAACTCTTTAAGCAAAGTTTAAGCTAGATGAACAACTTCTTTTTTTTTCTAAATCATTAACACAGGAGTATAGCATGAAGCAAAATAAAACAATCTGCTGCAGACAAAATGAGACCTATTCCTGAAAACAAACCTGAGATCTTGTATGAAATTTTTTAAGCAAATGCCTGGCTATAAATCATAATCAGTACTCATGATTTTAGAGATGAAAGTATCCTCTCAAAACCTAGCAGCAAGCCAAAAATTACTCTGATAATATAAATTAAAATGCACTAGTGAGCTATTTGATTGGAAAATACAGAATTTGAATTAACTGAGATTAAAACTTACTTTTCACTAAAGAATACGCTTCATCTATTTTTCTCCTTATTGATGGATTCTTCAAAGTCACTTTTGCCTGAAGCATACAGAAAAAAAATACAATGACTTCATTTCTTTCCCCCACCTCGACACTTCAACAAGCTTAGTTCCCCTGCTTGTACGTAGACATTGACAATAACTCAATAGAAGGTGATAGTCTTGAATTTTAGAATTAGCATATGCTATCATCATACAGAGTGTATTTATATAAGCAGCATGAAATCACACAGGAGAAGTTGCTTACTTTTGTTGTTCAAACGCCAATCCCAAGCACCTCTGTGATTAAAATAAGAAGACGGAGCTGCTGATGTAAGTTTTAATTTTATTTACTTAAAAGTTGTCATTAATATAAGAATATTCAAGTATTTCTCAAATACTAACCTTCTGATAGTTGTGAAGCAATGCCCAAAGTGAAGCTGCTCCAATTCTCTGAACTGCACAACTATCACTTTCCAAGCAAGTAGTTAGCACTGCAATAGCTTTATCTTAAAATAAATAAATAGAACAAGTAAACCATCAAGAAAATATCAAAGCCATAATTATATTTACACTTCTCTATTTTTATCCTTGGAGTGCACATTTTAAATGACATGTATTGGTATGGCAGAGGAATTACAGAAGTTACAATATCAGATTATATTTAAATATACTTCCAAAGTGTTTAAAAATAAACCAAAAATGAGTGCTAAAAAAATAAGCAATGAGTAATAAAGCACGCACATATTATGTACAGGCATTTGATATGCATAGGGGCTGAGGAAGATATGAAGCTGTTTTATAACTCTCAGGAGCCACAATTAGAGCCACATCAAGATGGAAATTAAGATGTTTTTATTTTCCATAGTAATTGCTATGTAAGTGATTTGTAACTGATGAAAAATATTTTTCTCTCTGTAGTAGGTACCTTAATTTCCTAGCCTGACTGTGAAACCAGACTCAAGTAAGATTGTTCACTTAACAAAATTCACAGATAATGTATGTGAATAACGTATGCTTAATTAAAACAGCAAATCAGCATCAGGGAAAAATTGAAAAGGATAGACACTATAGAAGGACTGCTGAGAAGTCATAAGAAAGGCAGTATTCTGTCTGCAATTAAATGAGAGAACCTGAAACACTCAAAAAAAAACCACCACAACAAAATTAAACACAAAACTAAACAAAAAACAAACAAAACAAACAAACAAACAAAAAACCCAGTAACAGTTCTGTTCCTGTTTTTACATTAAACATAAGTGCTGTGATCATAACTTTATCACTATCATAAACATTTTCAGCACTTGACAGAACACATAATAGTTTGTTTCAATAGCCAGGATTTACAGGAAATAAGGTTTCGTTTAAAGAGATGAAATTCCATGGTAGAAATTTCTATCAAAATGTTCTGAAGTAGATTATTACAAACAACAGCACACGGAATCCTTCTCATTAATTTCCTAAAAACTATTCTACTTTTCCTTTTGCTAAATCTTATTTTGAATGCATTTCTGCCAAAGCATCAGTTCTAAAACAGCTTCTATGAAAATCATTTTTATAAATATGCTTTTCTAAATAATATTAAGATCTTGATCAGTAACACAAATTGCATCAAAAATATGGTATCTTGGAAGACATATTTTCTAATAGCTTTAATACCCTTCATGCACTTACCATTAGCCAATATCTTGGGCTTATTTGTTGGACTAAAACATATGTTATGTAGAATAGGTAGTGCTTTATGTTGGCTACTCTTGTGTTTGCATTTACACATTTCCACTATTTGGTCTAAAAACCCATTTATCTTCATAATTATTTGCTGTCCATCTTCTCCAAAAGATATGTTCAGTAGCAGCTTTAGCCAAAGAGTACACACATTGCTAGGATTTTTATGACTTCCTTTTGGTAATGGAAGAGACAAAAAGTTCTGCAGGAAGTTACTCTGTCAGAAGGAACAAAAAGGATGTTAGGATATGTACTGTTCAATGGTTTCTTCACTGCTGTTCAGACTTTCCAAGGTATATGCTTGACCAAAACTTAATGTTTTTTTATACATATATATTTATTAAATCCATTTGTAGTCAAGGATTTTTAAAAATAACAATATATGATAAAGAATCCACATCATGGCTAAAAAGTAGCTATATGGTAAAACACATTTTCTTCTCTATTCATTTTGTAGTCTAGATAGATACATAAAAGTTGGATCAATACAATATATTTATTTAAAGTAGAATTCCCATCACTACATAAGCATTCTGGTTTGCTTTGTACTTATTGTTTTGCCCCCAAAATGAGCTAGAAACAAATTTTAATGAATCAGTGCAGTGCTTGTGTAATAAGTTCTT
This sequence comes from Bambusicola thoracicus, assembly GCA_002909625.1. Lineage (NCBI taxonomy): Eukaryota > Metazoa > Chordata > Aves > Galliformes > Phasianidae > Bambusicola > Bambusicola thoracicus. The sequence continues at coordinate 7,238 of PPHD01004933.1, read as the reverse complement.
GATTCCTCACTTATATTAACAACTGTTAAATGAATAGTATCCTTCACTTAATAGATAGTCATGGGCCGTGTATTTGCAGCAAGTTTGCAGATGATACAAAGCTGGGAAGAGTGGCTGGTATGCCAGAGGATCATGCTGTCATCCAGAGAGAACTCAAGAAGCTGGACAATTTGGCTGGCAAGAACCTAATGAATTTCAGCAAGGAAAAATATGTGGTTACTTCCAGGACATGCTGGGGGCCACCCAGATTGAAAGCAGCTTTGTAGGACAAGGACTCACAGGTCCTGGTGGAACGTGGCAGGCACTGTGCCAGACAGAAATGTGCCACTGCCACAAAAAAGGCTAAAAGTATCTCAGGCTGCATTAGAAAAAGCACTGCCAGCAGGTCGAGGAGAAGATCCTTCCCCTCTACTGGCAAGGGACTAGATCATCTAGTCACATATGGGTAAAGGCTGAGAAAGCTGGGACAGTTAGGCATGATCACAAGACACTCCATACTGAAGTATGAGGGTTTATTGCAAAAAGCAAAATGTATACATCACATCATGAAAAAAAAAATATGCGAAGGATATTATTTACTTACTTTCTGAATAACTCCTTTACAGTCATGAGATAGAGCAAGGTTAGAAAGAAGATCAAAGATCACGTGCTGAAGTGGGCTGTTATCATCAGATACTTGGGAAGCCAATTTCAAGATGTTATGCATTAATGAACTGCCAGCTGCACTTCGTACAGACACAAATGATGATTGTCCACCACTGGTCCAACAAAGTGAAGCACAACCTTAAGGAAATGAAACATTTACCATATAAGACAAAATATACATTTAGAATGCTGTTCTAGCATTTAAGAGTTTATTCTATTGTTAAAAAAAAAGTAATTACTCTGTCTCAGAATGTCTCCTTAAAGACAGGTACACTCTAAGAAACAGTGCAGTTATCTGGCATGAGAATTCAAGGCAATCCTCTGAATCTGTTTCAGAAATCAGGTCTTTATACTTGTGAAAGTTTTAACCATAGTACAAAGTAGAATGCTACACTACAGAACTACAAGCTCAAATTAACACATCAACAGGGAACAACTAAATTACCAATACAATGTTTATGTAAAAATATACATTTATATATTTTTATTTAGTGGTATTTGTGAACTGTAACCCTGATTGTTTATATGGCAAAAGTAAATAAAAATCAGACCATTTTTAACTGTTAGAAACATCTACATGTTTTCTTTGACTGAATTAAGCAGAAGTGGATAAGCAGTTTAGAACAGATGAGTTTGGGTCACCTCATAAACAACAACTTCGAACAAGAGAAAACATTATTAAAGTCTTACTAGCAAGTATTAATACAGCCTAGAGTTACACCGAGAAGCAAGAGAATCATCAGAACTTTAAGACTGATTTTCAGCATATCACAGAACTTTACATATTCACTGTGGCTGGCTAATACATTCATGTATTTCTGAAGACCATTTTAGAAGTAATGTATTTATGAAAAAGATATCATAGATTGATTTAAGATCTGGAGATATTAGCTTAAAAAGAGAGTGAAAATGCTCAATTGTTAATATATTCTTAAAAAGCTAACTCCTAAAGGTATTTTGATAGAGAGAAATCATCAAATATCTGTTTCTTCAACACAAACAAATTTTTATCTAAGTTAATAACCTGGATATTGAATGAGCAGTGTGGATAATTATTCAGTAGAAACAGAGGATTTCCTTACATGAAGAGGATTCTTATGAAAAGTGCTCTTTCATCAATTTAGTTACTGTGACCAATATATAAATAGAAGAAATACAATATGGAGTTAAATTAGATTACTGTATTTTCAACAAGGGCCAAAATATAAACTGTAAGAAGTAGTGATAACATTGTTTTCAACAATAAAATTCCCATAGCAGTATTTCAACACTATACTATTAAGTTTAGTAAGTGTAACCCTCAGACATGGTTTGAATTAGATGCTATTTAATCCTTTAATACAATTGTATTATTGCTAAATCCAACCCAATGAAACAGGATTTGAGCAGAAGTCTTGAATGTATTAAAATTCAAACTCTTGATAGACTTTGATGGACCAGTGCTTTTATATTCTGCTCTAACAGTAGTAATAAACATTCTTTCCCCACTATGCTTTTTCTCTGCTCCCTTTTTATGCTATCCTAATTATTCTTTTTTAATATTTTGATATATTACATCACAGAGAGACTGTACCTGCAGGATAGTAAGCAGTGTAGACACAAAGCAAATGCAGAGCTATTTCCATTGAGGAGTCATCTATTAAAAGCCATGGCCATAGCAAATGCAGAACAGGAACAAGATGAGCTTTGAGTGCTGCTATCTATGAAAACATGACAAAGAATTCATATTACTATATAAATACTATATTACTATATAATTACTACATTACTAAAGTATATACTATATACTTTGAAGTATAAACAAAGTGAGAAAAACAACCTTTTTCTTAATGTGCCCCATTAGTTTGCTTTAAAGGATTGTACAGAAACATCTACAATTCCACAAGACAATTCTTTATAGACATTGTTCAGTTTTAAATATTTTAACTTTTATTTCAGTATATTCCTTTGAAATCATTTTTGGTGATATGCATGCCTACACTTTGCGATATATACCTTAGTATTAAAATATTATGGTAGCAAATTCTCAAGTATACATTATATATCCATATTTTTATTTCTGCACAGCTTTATAATACATAGTTACTGATAATTATCTGCTAGCAATTCAATTTATTCCTCTAAAGAAGTATGCCAATAAGTCAAACTTGTTATTCTAGAACCACTCTGAAAAGTTTTAATTACTGAGAGACATGCAAATAAAGGCAAAGATTTATTCACGCCAGTTGTGATTATTCAAGAGCTCCCCATTCTACAGCTACTCCAATTAAACTAACTGGCGTTCAAACAGCACAGAAATAAAGTGCAGTTGTACAGAGCAAATAATAGAGAACCAGTTATCAACAATATTCTTCTCTCCTTCAAAATACCAACTCTGCAGACCCTTGATGAAAACAAGAACTCTCAACAATAATCTCATTTGATTTTGTTTTTCCTTAGTGTAAAGAAAATGGTCTTGATTCTGGAAGGGAAAGGTTGCATCAGTGTAGCCAAAGCAACGGTATATGGGAACCTTTTGGATAACCAATTGGCTTATGTAGGCCTGTAATTCATAGAATCACTGATTCACCAAGGTTGGAAAAGACCTACAAGATCATCCAGTCCAAACACCTACCTATCACCAATAGTTCTCACTAAACCATGTCCCTCAGCACAACATCTAAATGTTCCCTGAATGTCACCAAGGTCAGTGACTCCACCACCTCCCCAGGCAGCCCGTTCCAGTGCCAGACCACTCTTGGAGAAGTAGTACTTTCTAACATCCAACCTGAAACTCCCCTGGCACAACTTTAGGCCATACTCTCTAGTTCTATTAACATGTTGTTCTATATACAAAAAAGGGGCTAGCCCATGCCTTTGACAGAGGTACTAATGTAAGGAATTACTTACCTTGCATTCTTCATTTTGAAAGAGGCAGTTTCTAAGAAGTTGCATAGCACATCGTAACTGCTTTTTAAGGCTATCCTCCTATTTAGATAAAAACATTTGAAGATCAGCACAAAAATACAAAAACAATGCATGGGAATAAAGATATTTCAAATGAGAGGTGAAAATCTAAGGTATCAATGTACAGGTTACATCTTCCACACACTTCCCTTCTAATTTCAGGTCGGATTTCTTTCAGTTAGCTTTAAACATGCATACTTGCACTCTTCCTCCTCTCTCTTTTTAAGCCACAATACTTCCAGGGAGACTGAACTGGCCAAATGCAGAGATCTGTAATGTAGAGCTCAATTTCTCTGACAATTAAAGAAGAACGGGATAGAACAATTCCCGGGTTTGAGTTGCACCATCCTAAAGCAGATATCTAAAAAAAAAAAAGTCAGATAAATCACTTCCTAAAAGCACCTATTTAAAATCCTTGGGTGAAAACAAAGATAAACTATCTCTATCTTGCAGATCTCTGTATTTGGTCAGACCAATTCATCGATATATTCTCTCTGTCTTAGTTCACAATTCTTAACACTGGAAAGTTTCTGACCTTATAAGAATAGTACAAAGATAAATACAGACCTTTGGACAGCGAACTATCATGAAGATTTTCAATTACAAAAGTGAAAAAAAAAAAATCTATCTTCATGGTAGCACTTCTGACACTAAAAAACTAGTAATAAAACTACCATAAACTTGATACATTAAACCACTTCTGAAAGATGACCAAATTCCAGTAAGCTTATTTAACCCAGGAGACTGTTTCCATATTTCTATATCTAGAAGCATAAAGGAAAAAAGATATAAAGTAGGATTCATGCTTATTCTCCAGTAAGGTGAAACAACAGTATTTGCTTGTAAATCATACCATGTACAGTTGATGACATTTAAAGATGAATTACAAATCTATCTCAAAAAATTTAAAGAAAATCAGATGTAATAAAAAAAGAAACACACATATCCTCCTTTTAAAAACATTTTATGACTGGTTTATCTCATTTTTAACTAAGTAAAATACTAAGAAGATCCTTCAAGAACTTCTTTATGGATTAATTTACTTACTAAACTCAAATAGCAATAAATCCTATAAAATTCCCCAAGCTACAACTAATACTTAACATGTAAGCTGCTAGCAGGTTAAAAAGCCTACAGATTGTGTTGATGGCACTATTTTAACTTACTTGCTTCAGGCTATCTTGATTTTTACTAAGATCCTGTTCTGAGAGCTTTTCTAAAGTGTGACTGGCTATTTGTATACGTACGTGTACTTGGCTCGTATCATGATAATTATTGTAACAGAAAAGGAATCTCAGGTCAAATGCCTCAGTTGATCTAAGACTGAAGTTAGTTCAAAGACATTTTTCCCAACAGTCAAAGTAAGACAAAGAATTACCTCTGCTACCCTTACTTTAAGAGCTGTGCCCCAAAGTGGGCTGACAGGTGGTTTGTATGGCTTTCCCTCATGCAAAACCAAGTTATTTATCTTTATACACCACCACATACAAACAAGAGCACACTTACATACGCTCCAGCAATTTACAGTCCCAGCTCAGTAGGATGATTTTTTGGCTTAAATGTGCCAAAAAGTTTCCTGAAAATATCTTTCAAAAAATTCTTCATTAAATATAAAAAATCCTTCTGGCTAGTCGAGGTCACCTTTCTCAGAGGGTTCCTACTTTCAGATTTTAAATTCCTTCTACATTTACTGAGAAGCACATGCCCCCAGCTTTCTCCTTCTCAGCCCAACAAATATAAAAGAGGAGCAAACTCCAACCTCAATGGGAATACTCAGCACAGGACACCTTTCAGCCTCCATCCCTTGAAGAAGGGATCATAAAGTGTTTAGGAGATCTGAAGATAAATCATTATGATCTTCAAATATCAGGGTCAAATTCCTGTAAGAGCTCATTGTTACAAAATGCAGTTTTACATCCTCACAAATCAAGCTTAATGTCAGTTTGTACCAATGCCAAAGAGAAAAATAATATGTAGCTTAAGCAATGTACATCTATCCTGCAGAAAGATACTTTCTGCAATTGCAAGTTAATGTGGGATTGTATGAGATATCAAATTTGACAGCAGAAGTCATTACTTGCATTTTAATAATTCTCTTAGATGAAAATAGTAGAAAGCAGGCAGAAACTTATGAAACTGTTGTATTACAATAAATCATCTATCTTTAGATGTGGTAAGAAAGAGCTGGGTAATAAATGAGTCTGATGATGGAATGAATGGAAATTAAAAAAGAAAAGCTAAAAAAAACCTTGTGAATGGAGGGAAGAACATGAAAGTATTGATAGTGAAAGGAGCACATACATGAGGTAAACAAACTGATAAGAAGCTAATGACAAGGTCAATTGAGTCTGATAAGAGATCAGTGCATCCAACCCAACTATGTAGGACAGAAAATGGAATGTAATTGGAAAATAAAGAATAGAAGTTAGAGAATAAAAAACAAGATTTATATGCACAAGTAAAATGCACAGCAAGTTCTGGGATAGGAAGATTGGTGCAGGAAGAGAGGAGGAAAAACTGAAAAATGAAACAGATATTCTTGTGAAAACAAGGTGAGAAAAATGAGCTACACTGGGCAGGGGCACGACTGTTAAGACTGGAAGTCCAACTCTGAAAAAAAAAAAAATCAGGTTTGCAAAATCCCTGTACTTGGAGATTCTTCAGGAAGCCTTACTATAAAGATCCACTACAAGCTGTCATTTATTTTCTTTTATCTGTGGCACCTACCAACAGTATACACTTCAAGGAGAGAGGAAAAAAAAAAAGCTAAAAAAAGCTGAGAAGTGCCTTATCATATCAGTCGTCTCAGTTTTTTGTTGTTGTTGTTGTGGTTGTTGTTGATGTTGTTGTTCTGTTGTTTGTTGTTGTTTTACAGTTACCTTTTTTTTCTGTGGTTTCCCAGGCTTTAGAGAATCCAAATTCAGTTGTGCATGAATATGTTTCATCTGTTCTATACAGCTACCTATCAGGTCAACTGGAAGACAAAAATGATTAATATTTATAAGCTCATTCATAATCAAAGGAATTCAATACACCTTGTAATGTGAATTTTCAAAACAATTCAAAATAAAACAATAATAATAACTAAAAAAAAAAGACCCTAAGATTAGGTGTTAGTAGCATACAATAATATGGGAACAGGCATTCTGGAACAGAAGATATAGTTCATACAAAGATGATGATTACTATTATTCCCTTGAAGTTTAATTATTCAGTTCTCCAAATTCTGCAAATTTTCATAATATCATCTCCTTGATATCAGGAAGTAACTACTACAGTCCCTGAGATGGACTGCACCTAGCAGAATGAACCAAGGATATTTTTGATCTGTCCTGCAAGAGATTCCTGTGAGGAGAATGTTTAAAGGAAAAGGAACGGATAAGGAGAGTGCAGGGTGATTTTTGATGATTTCTTCTTATCACCTTTTTTTTTTTTTTTTTCCCCCCAATAATTCTTCATTTCTGTGAGTCACTGAAATAAGACAGACAGCTGACAAAGATGGAGACAGGCTAGCTTATGAAAATGAACTGGGAGGATGAGGATAGCAAATCATAACTCTTCAGGATATCTTCAACAAAGCTACATAGAAGACTAAAGCTTTGAAAGGTCAGGGCACTCATTTATCTTACCCAAGTTTTTTCCAAAAA
>PPHD01004932.1:0-27413 GCA_002909625.1 Bambusicola thoracicus | reverse complement strand
TTCCAACATCAGCTATGATGACAAGTAGGCAGCAGAATCTTCCACACAGTAACCTTAACCCCAGGGGTCTCTGCGGAAGGCAATGAACTGTGGCCAGTCAGTGGTACATGGTCACACATTCGCATGTACAAATGATTCTTAGTGTTATTATTTTGGAGGATACTGTGGACAAGGGACAACATTTAACCACTTTTAGTAACTCTTCACAATTAAAGCATTTAACTCAGCAAGCTGCAGAAATGTAAGCATTATGTGCAGTGCTTTTATGGGAATGCTCAAATCATTTTAAAATTGTTTCTGGTTAGATAACATTTATATAAATAATTGAAGGTTACAACCCCAATCAAGCTACTTTTTCTGATTTCTTTGGAACCATACATTTGATTTCAACAGCCCACAACGTTTTAAAAGCTGTAAGTAACTTTAAAGATTAACTTCTCACGTTGCACTTAATTATATGTTTCTTTCCAATTGTCAAAAGTAGAGTAGCCTTTGAATGGAAAGTGGAAGTTCTGCGTGTAGCCATTATTTGTGAACACAACCTGAAAATGGGTACTGTTAGAATCTGTATCATGCCTCTGAGAGGATGGGAAATGAACTTCAGATTCAGTAGAGTCCTTCAGAGGTACTGCAGCATTTGCAGAATGATGAGCAGCAACACAACCCCATGTCATCTCTGAGATTCTTAGAAACCACAGGTACTGAGACATCTTTTTCTTCTGTTGTACACATTCATATACAAGTATTAGTTTCCCAACACAACTACCATTATCTTTTTTTTTAGACAAAAATATAAATACAAAGGAAATAATTCCAGATGTTCCATACAAAGGCACTTTTTTTTTTTTTTAAACAACATTGTATGAGTCTGCAGCAATTTATTGCTTTTCTTTCTGAAGAATTTTTGAGGCAGGCTCCTAGATTAGGTTGGCTCTTCACTCACTCCAGTTGCAGAGAGTTCATTGATTTCACTGTCTGCAGGCTGGTGGAGATCAAGTCTTTATCCTCTACTTCTTAATTTTTTTTCTATTCAGCTCAATATTGTAGCAAAGCACATTCAGAAAGTTTCATGAAACTTTCAGAAATGTATGAGAGAATCCCATTAATATTAGTGACTGCGTTGGCCTGCCTGTATCTTAATCCAGGTATTTTTAGTACTGATCTTAACAGTGCTATAGAAACTGTTCTCATATTAAATATGTTAATATCTCCTACATGTACTCAATAGATTGAATTTTAACTTTTAAAATGATTTTTAAACACTCCACAGCAATCATAGTTTGGGAGTAAGAACATTTAGTGGTACATAACAGTAATCAATACTTACATGACTGAAGGAGAAACAGAAGAATTCAAGTACAAGCATGTGCTCCTCCCATCGAGTATATCTGGAACGTGAGACAGTTACAGCTTAATAGACAGCAAAGCAGCTTTCCCCATAAGCTTAAATGTATCAGTAGGGGTACAGTACAGGAACTCAAGATATATGCATAATTTAAATACACAGGGACAGCACACACCAATACAATATCTTCCCCATTCATATGCCAATAAAACTGTCCAAAAGAGCATGAATTCAAGAATATGAAGGCAGAACAAAGATAGGAAGTGCAGCAATATACATGAAGCTCTTTGCATTCCAGCTTTGGCTTCATGCAAAAATAGTACAGAGTTGAAGTGTGAAAAAAAGTATTTATTGTGCATGATGTTTTTTGCATTTACTTGAATAAACAGTGAAAAACAAAAGACTACTTTGTGTTTGGGCAGTGTAAAGAAGAATGACAAAACTGAGTAATAAGGACAGTAGTTAATGGAGCAGGCTATTAAATGAATGATAATGAAACTTGGAACAACAAATAGATAAGTGACTGATCATGCAGTATTGCCAGACATTCAAAATGCAAATGCAGAGGGGACATGGTCTGCCCATAGGTTATACAACCCAATAACAGCTACCTAAATGCCATGGATACCTAGAACAGAGTCAGATCATGTGGAAATTTTGCCCAGCCTTGATTCAGCTATGAACAAGCACAGGTCTGAGAGGATGAGCATGTTGTTAGACAAAGCAAGGCAACAGATAACTTAGAACTTAAATACAATTGACAATTAAAGTTAAATGATTGTATCTTTGGAAAATGTTGAGCCTGAGGCTCATGGGGTAATTTTAGTTCTAGCATTGACTTGCAACCAAGGGGGCTACAGTAATGTGTCTAAACAGACAAGTACTTCATGCACAGAAGTGGAAAGGTTGCTTTATTTTGGACAGGTTGACTGGCATCCTAGAATTTTTAATTTGCCTCTACCACAAAAAAGATTATAGGAATGACTGCACTAATCAGATTAAAGATTCATCCAGTACAATAACCACCCTTTAAAAATAACCATTTGCGGAGGCTCAGGACGACTGTATGAGCCAGGGATGGAGTGATGCTTCCCCATCTCTGAGCTTCCAGCAGCTTCCAAGCTGACAGTTCCCTCCCCAGTATTATGATTATGCAACTTGCCATCACCTATCTAATCACATTTTGAACCCATCACAACTTTTTTTATGTAAAAACCTCTCTGGCTCAGAGTTTCTCAATTTAATTATGCACAACACAAAATAGTTCCTCTTTTCATTTGATATAAACTGTCTGCCTGATCATTTCATTTTGTGTGCCTTGGTTTATTCCTCTTGAATAGTGAATAATCATTCCCTCAAGACTTCCACCATGCCATTCAGGATTGTATAGATCTCTATAATAACCATTCACAGTCATTTCTTTTCTAAGCTGTAGAGTCTTAGCTATTTCATTTCCTCTGCATATGGAAGGTGTTCAGTACCTCTGATCATTATTCTCTGTGTTTTTCTAGGTTACTACACCCTTTTCTGAAATGAGGAGAGCAGCCACGTAGCTTACATTTAAACGTGAGTCCCCAACAATTGTGTGAAGCTGTATAATGACTTTCCATCTCATCCTTTTTCAGTGCTTTCCGACACCTCCACTTTCCTGCCCACCATCTAACACAAATATAACATCTACAGGTAACCACAGACCGCCTTACAATTCTCTTTCAATAATGGCATATTTAGAACCTACCAAGCTATTAAAAAGTTTTGTTTGTTTCCCTCTGTATGTATGACATTTTACGATCAACTGAATTTAATCTGCTGCCCACTTGGCATTATGAGATCATAGAACAGTACAGACTCCTCAGTTTCCATGCTCTTAACTCCCTAACGTCACCTAACTTACCTAGTCATCCCTTCTTGCTCGTACCAGAATATGTCAGATAGCAATCACTCCAGCACCCCACTGAAAATAAAAGGCCATTTCTTCCTACTCTTTGCATTCTAACTTTACGTTGGTTACCAGTTTCTGAAAATACCTTGTTTTTCATCTCTTTATGGGGTAGTTCCATTACCACACGCTGTCAGAAAGTCTCAGTGAAGTCTTCATTGTGCTTCAAGGAGAATTCTGAAATGAGGTGGTGCAGAGTATAGCTGTGGAAATAATGAAGAGCTATAAATACATATGTTTTAAGCAAGGGTCAAAATACTCAAGGATCATAATAAAAAATGAATTTATTGCAATTAAGTATGCCTTCTTTAAAAAAAGAAATCCTGTAAGAAATAACTACCTAATACTACAAATAAATAAATAGCAGTGCTGGAAGTTGCAATTATTTAGATTAGAACTAGAATGCATTATTTTTAAACAGTGAGAACAATTAAACACTCATAAGCATTCAAACACATAAACAGCAACAGCAGTGGATTCTCTACCACGAACAATATTTCTCAAAAGTATCTGTTAGTCAAAGCAAAATTATTTCTGGTAAATTCTATGTTTTATGATATGAAAATAATGTTCTAATGGCATTTTTTGAGCTCAGTCTAGAATCTACTTACTGACTTGTTGCTTTGTTAATTCCTTTTTTTGGGGGGGTCAATTTCCTGTAAAACATAAAATCTATTTCCATGCGTTCCTAGCCCCAGCCCGGAAATGTGACACAGATATTAGCTTGCTAAAACAGTTAATAATTTTCTCTCTATATTCCCATCCTAAGAAATGTACTGTATTATATCCCTTCACACTGAGTCATTTGCAACCAGTGTATACCACTTGAGACTCTTCCTATGCAAACACTTAGGTTTAAGTATTTAACTGCTACCAAATCTCTTCCTTGCTTCCTCTGTCTAGACAACCTGTGTCAGTACTACATCTGTATGCAAAATAAGTAGCTGACCCCTTTTGATTTAAATTTCAAGCTAAACTGCTGTAGAGAGCCTATGATGGATGCAGAATAAATCAGCTGTTTAAGAAAGCAATAGATGTCTGCTCTCATCTCCTTGAGTGATGCTGATCTAACGCCTGTACTCTAAAATTGCTGTGAGGATCTCCCATGTGGCAAAAGGCAGCCAGCACGGACAATGAGCGGGCTCACTGCTTTCAGCCTTATGATTATACAATTATCTCTGTCTGATTCACTGTTTCAGAATTGTCTGAGCTGAAAACCGTAAGTCTGATCAATGCTATATTGACTTGCATGGCATTTCTTTTCTATAATCAAATGCCATATTTATGTTCTAGCCAGCTTTAGCTTATACTGAATGTATTGACTTCAGCTTTTCTGTATGATCTCACTGTACCTACATCTACTGTCCTTGCTCCAAGCTCCATTAAGAAAAAGAAAATATATTTGTTTGTAATGCAGTGGCTCTGCTATTTTTATTATTTTTTTTCCTGCAGTGCTGAAAAATGTGTCCAAGCATATCACAAAGCAATGCTTGCAATTTGTAGCTCACCGTCTGTACTGCTGACAGTTTAGAGATCAAATAATGAAGTGTGAGGGGTGTGCTGATCACTGCCGACCTCGTTATGTTACATTTCAAGAAGAGATGTGCAGCAGACTCACAACATCCAACACCGCTCAACAGCTCATTAATCAGCAGCCTGCTGATCTCTTGTCCTCTTTGCTATTCCACTCAGCTAGAAACTATGTTTATACAGGAGCTCTCAAGGAAGTTGTTTCCATAAAGGAGACAAATACCTGTCTGGTCTTTCTTCTGGCTGTGGAATGTGCTCGTCGCCAAGCCCAGATAAGGCTCTCTGGATAAATAGATGTTCCTCTCAAAAGCAGGAAACATGGGAAACTGCATAACCATCTTCTTGAGTTCAACTAGGATCCAGTGTAAAAGCTCTCTGGGAGGATTTAACCATGAACATGTGAACATGCAGGAATTTCACAGTAAGAAATATTACTGACCAGACATCATGACAGGGAGCCAGTGCCTCATTTCTGTGTGGTTTTCCATTTCCTCCTTTTTTCTTTCCTTTTTCTTTTTATCTGATAAAACCCACTCACTTTGGGTACTTATTTCAATTAAAAACAAAACAACAAAACCAGACACACACACAAGAAAAAGACTTTTTTTTTTCTTAGAGGTGGAAAAAAAAGGTAATTATTTTGTCCTGGTAAATCTACCAATGAATATATGAAAAGAAAAGGTAATTTGTTAGAAGTGATACACACAGAACGGTGTACCATAGTAGAAATTAATTTTTTTGCTACGATTTTTTTAATAATGTATTACTTGTAAGACTTCTGTGCTCAGCACTCTCAAATGAAATCAAAGCTCTGTCACTTCACATGCTCCTTAAAGCTAAAGTGGGGGGGTGATGGAAAATAGAAGCTGAAAGTGAGTAAGGGACTTACAACCACAGTAATGGTTTTTCACATCACTGACATTTAAAAATTCATTAAATTAAATAATTCTGCCCGCAGAAAGATAATTAACTGACCATCTGGGCAACTGCTAGTAAAAAAAAGAAAGAAAGAAAAGGACAACCAACCAGAAAAACCCACCACAAACAGAATGATTCCTATGCATTATATTAATATTTCCTACTAACAGTGGGAAATGATAGGTCAAGTCTCGATAAAAGGGGCAGAATTTCTAGCTCTTCAAATTCATATAATGCTCTATCACAATTAATGCATAACTGGGTTTCTATTTTTTTGTTTTTCCACTTCTACGTTTAAAACATTAGCCTATTTTTCACACTCACCTGCTGATGAAATTAGAATTGGCGCTATCTTTGGATGTTTGGTGTTAAATTAACAATATTTCCAATGTGCTCTTACAGTAAACGCAAACAAAATGTCTCTACCTGACTACCCACCTGATGGCTTCCTTCCCATTTGTCCTTCTGACAAAGCACTATTTAGAATGGTTGTGCTATACTTCCTATAAACAAGTGAACAGCCTCAGTATTTTCCATCCATTTTGTTCAAGAACAATGCAAAAACTGTGTAATGGGAGAAAGCCAGCACAGAATCCAAGTGCATTTACTCACACACAGCCTGCTCCACGAATCCAAAATCCATTTTCAGTGTTGTACCTTGCAACTTTCCCCCTGCAGGAAAGCATCTCCTCAGCTCCAACTTCCTATGGCCTTCCACAGTAATGAATAAACAAGATATAAAAGTGAGCATATACACACTTAAATCAGTATATAAAACATCAGTGAGGTAACCAGCTGTTCTTTACAGTCCTAAGTCCTGCTCTCCATGGAGCCTAAGAATGAGGGGAAGTGAGGGAAGGAGTTTAAGCAGCCCATCAGACTAGTTTCCTCCGTTAGAAAGCAGCCAGCAGGCAGGGACCGACAGCTGAAGGCAGGAGAACATCACCCACTTCTTGCCTAGACTGCTGCACACAATAGGTTACTTTAATTTAATGATGCCCTACTTTTAAGGGAGAGAAGAGGCTACTCAATTTCAATATGGATTGCTGAATTAGACAGCAGTGGCAGCTTCTAAATTCATCTCCGGGTAATGTGATATAGTGATACCATGGTGTACATCATACCTCACACACAAGACAAACCCTTCATGAAAGGGCAGAACACTGCAGAGCATCTCAAATTTTCATTCCCTGTCAGTATGTCAGTATATGCTAGAAGTGAATATACAGCTTGGGCAGGGGAGTGCTATTTTCAGCAGCCTTTATCAAAAGTCAGGAAGCCTCATTTAAACAAGAAACATCATCTGTCAATGCAGGAAAGAGAATGAATGATAATATTTGTTTAAAAATTGCCAAGGAATGATTCAACATTCATCAGCTCACTTCATTCTCATTAGCAATATTGAAATATCCAATTTAGAAACCTTTCACTTTTCCTTTTTAGATGATGGTATGTTTTTAAACTTGTTTTATGGAGAATAATCAGTAATAATACTTCCCTTATTTCTGTGAAATCATGAGATGATTCATGAAATAATTTCCATTTCATCTGGAACATTTTCCCTTCTGCAGTACCTGTGGAATCAAGGCAATTGTCTGCCTTTTTCAGAAATCATTAGCTCTCCAGTGCAATCCTTCTCTTAAGATGCTTTTATTACTTCTGAAAGCTCTGTCTCCTAATGGACCGAATGTAATTGAGCACAGATGCTATTTGCAATGGATAGACAACCCAAACTTCCAGGCAATTGCTCAGCATTGAGTTACCCTGAATGCACAAATAAGACTGTTATTGTTATTAATATTTATCCGTTGAGCTCTACACTGCAGACATATGAAAATGTTATGCAATCTTCTAGCCCACAGGCCCAGTTCAGACTCTCTTTCGCCTTCATTAGGAAAACAACGAAGGCACTACATCCCACAGAAATACAAAGACTTTATGATTTTCATCTTATTTGCTTTGAAAAACCTACTGCAGACTTCAGTGGGATTTGGATTAGACTTTCTATGAATTACAGAAACGAGATCCCTTTTTCAGTATACTGCAGAAGTTATCTAACTAGGAACTAATTAATGTTTTGACATTTTAGTGTAGTACTTGGTATTTAAATGAAATATTTCCAAAGATCATTGACCTTGATATCAATCAATGTGATTACCAACATCAAAAATACGTAATTCTCATAATGCTATGGATTAGCATGCTCAGAATGATACACAAGTCATACTAGCAGTACTAAAGAGCTTAAGAAAAACATCTGAAGAAAAATTTTACATAGCAAAAAAGAAAATTCAAAGACTGACCTTTTGTAAACATCCAATAGCTTAGCTGTGCATTCTGTGTTTATCTGAAACGACAAGAAATCAAGGTGGGAAGGAATTAAGATTGAGGGCATGCTTCCTCTTGGCATTTCAGAATTCACATTTTTCCTCTCATCCAGAATGGAGGCTCATTAATTAATTCCTTTATTCCATACTCACGGAGAAGTGAGAAAATAAAGAGAAGACCTGCTAAGCTGCTAACACTTGCTAAAATTATTATCACTCATCTAGTTTTCTTTTTTTTTCCTATTCATATTTTTCCACCTTCACTTGGATGTGTCAGAATAATTTCATTAAAACTGAAAAACACATCCTAGGGTTTACAGATTGCACTGATCTGCCTGTTTGAATCTGCTAGTAAAAAGCACCAGCACAAAACCAAAGGGCAATCAGTAGGGTATGCCATGGGTGGGGGGAGGGGGGGAGGAGGATTCAAATTGCATTCACGGTGGGTTGGGGATACACATCCTAACATTCAGCTTCTGTTGCAGCCAGCTGCCTACAGAATCATGTTCAAGTTGTGTTGGTGCCTTCTTTATGCCTCACATATTAAGAAGCACACATGGAGGAAGGAAAAAGTTACGTACTGGTTTGCATGCAAGACAATGGCTGTCTATTCAGAACAAGATTTCTGAGCTGTTTTCTCCCTTTGATATTTTTTACTTGAAAGAGGAAGACAGCAATCAATTAGCAGGGGTGCCTACAAATCGCTGCAGAAAAGTATCACAGCATTTGGAATATAAATCCTTCGCTGTTTTGGAGTCTTTTGCTTATTTTATGTACATGCAAAATCCTTTTTTAAGCATAGTCTTGGATGAAAAACCAGTCCATAGCCTGCTCAAACTCCTACTTTTGTCATATTTTTGTCATTTAAAGCTATCATGAAAAATGATAGAAAATCAATTCACAGCAAAACTGTTTCTACAGTACTTTATCAGGAAGAAATCTAAGCAGGTCGTTCAGTGCCTTCAGTTATTTATCAACTTATTCTGCTTTTGCCTCCTCCCAAGCTTGATGCCTCCTCTTGAATTCCACTTAGGATATTTTTTGCCACTTTTTCCACTATCCTTTTCCACGTGACAATGTGTCAGTCATTTGCTAGTATGGGAGTGTTCCCCAGCTACCAGTCAAAAATGTTGTTCCTTCAGGAGTCTGACATCACACCACCAAAAAGCAATGTCCAATCAGTCAAGTATCAGACAAGTCTGTTAATGCACAGAGCTATTTATATCATAAAAATATATGAAATAAATAAAAAAGAAATTAAAAAAATCAACTGTATTATTGTGCAATAACTTTTTAACAATAAAATGTCCTTTAGATTTGTGTATTATCATATAAAAACTTAATATCTACACCGGTGTTGAGCATCTTCCTGGATGGAGACTCACTTCACTCAATGTTTGTCTCCCACACCATACCCAGATTTCCAAACTTGTATAGATCTGACTGGTCTGACTTTACCACAGCTAAGTCCGAGCACATGACCGAGTCTCCAAAATTTTGGAGCACTGGCCCCTCCACCATCAGTGCATGGAGGGAGGCATATCCAGAAGGTAACAAGAGATGCTAAGAGGGTTCCATCAGCTCTGGAAGTAGCTACTACTCTTTACAAATACCCTAAAGAGAACGTGGGTGATAATGCCTCTCTGACCACACGTATCTCAGTACCAGCATTAGACATATGTTCTTCTGTCCTTTCCAGCTGTTCCTAAGTGCCAGTGTTTTATTTTTATGCAGTGTACACAGTGTCCCAATTTTCAGCACAGGGATGCTGTTCTGTGGGCCACAGGCACTCGTGGGCAGGTTTTTCAAGGCACAGATACATGTTTAAATTTTAAGACATCCTTAGGCAGAAGTTAAGAGCTCAGGCAGCTCTTTGCATCTGTAAACAACATTAGAAGAGGTGCAGAACGCTTAAAGCAGAATGATTAACAGCAACAGCATAAGCACTGAATAACTAAAGATTTGTACCCACACAGCAAGAGCAGCTCAGTGAAAAAAATGAAAATGCATAAGGCTAATGTGTGCGCCGTCACAGGAGAGTTAAGATGTAATCAGTTATTTAAATTAAAATGTCTAAGCATCAAAAATATCTAAATACATTAAAACAATGGCACTTAGCCAGAAAATGCTGAAGTCCGTATCTAAGAATATTTCCAGCTGGGGGGTATGAACTCAAGAGTCTAAAGGTGGGGGGAAAAGAAGCTCTGAGTGTACTGCTTTTCAGACCTGAAACACCTGGAGGAGTCGATACATACTAGATGTTACAGGGCTATAAGGTGGCTCTTAACTATCAACAGAGAAATGATGGCTACAGTTACAAGAGCTTCTGCTATTTTATGTTTGTGCTAGAAGCAGGAAGCAACATACGAATGGAGCACGAAGCATATGCAAATACAGTAATGACATACTGTAATGTCCTCTCTTTATACCTGTAAAACTTAGCAAAAATACTCTGGCATTAAACAAAACTACCATAAGAAACAGCATCAGTAGGAAATGCTTATATTAGGCCCTAACAAATTACCAGCACTCAAGTATTCCTGGAGGTATATTCAGCCCTTCTACAGAAGAGTAAAAAGGTAAGAAAATACATGCAGAACAAGGTCTCGATAAAATATCTGAAATTATGATTATTTTTTATTCTCTCACTGAAAAAGAATCTGATTGAGATAAATAGGTCATAAAAGGACAATTTTGTTTTACCTGATCAGTTTTAAGGTTACAAGCACGCTAGGAAGCACAGCTGGAGAAGAACTGAAGAAAATGTCATGCTTCAAGGGAAGTATTTTATGACCACAAGACTGCCCTACATAGCATTATTAGCACCTGCGATTTTTCCCTCAGCCCTGGAAAATATGCCTGTCCAGCTTACTGAACTGAGGACTGCACTGACATTACTCTCATTTCAACCAGAAGTAATGCTGAACATCTGCCAACATTAAAGGAAGGTACTTCAAAACTGAAGGCAGCTAGGACTCAGTGTCAAAAAAATGAGTGCTTTTTACTATAAAACTAAAGTGTAGACTACAGGACTCGGGAAGAGAGGAAAATTGTTTCCATGAGAAGCAAGTTCATGACACCTGAATGAATCTCAGTAAATGTAGAACACAATTTGGCATGTATGCATCCAGGTGAAGAATGGATCTTCCTTTGCATGTCCTATAAAGCTGGACCAATTTTGTAACGCAATATGAAAAACACCCCCCAAAAACGTTATTTAGGTGTATTTTAATATACTCTTCCAAGCTACAGTAAAACAAAAAAATTAAAAATATATAATAGAATTTAAAAAATCGATCATTTTTAGAATTTCATGAAATTCCTTTTTATCAACCTGGCATGTAGTATATGACTTGCCAACCTCAGCAGTGAAGTTCACCAGAGCTGCTGGCTGCTTTGTAATCTAGGAATAATAATTGGCTCAACACTGAGCCGAAGAGTTGCCCAGAGTGACACAGCACATAGCTACGTTCTGCTCTTTCTCTTGTTTTCTGTCTACACAGGTGAACTTTCCCCTTCTTTCTCTATGTTAGATGATTAATATAAAGTGGCATGTTTCTTGCAGCAACAAAGTAGATTATTTTCTTATGAACAGAAGAGCTGCTTTGAAAAGGCCTGTATCACTTTTGAAAATAGGAGTTAAGCACGTGAGTAACTTATAAATCTCTGCTGAGAATTTCACCCTTATTCTACCATGTGCCTCATATCTCCATCTGTAGCCTGGAGATAAGAGCTTTTCAGTGTTGCTGTTTCTAGCATCTTGGGAATAGGAATGCTAGAGAAAAAGAGACACAGCAACAACGAGCACTTAAGCTGGCATAATGGCAGCGCTGAACTGATAGCATCCTTTTTCATATGCAATGGGAAAATGCTACTAATTTTATCAGTTTAATTATGCAGATTCATACCAACCTAGAATATGGTCTCTTATAGTTTGTTTGACATAGAACTTATGGAGATCTAATCATATAAAATAATGAGAGTACATTCCTGTTCCTATCTGACTTTCTGTACCATAACCAAAATAAAACACTTATCCTTCAGTTTTCCTTAATGGCATAGCAGGCAGAAGTATGTGACACAGGATCACTAATAAGACAGTCTGAAAAACAGTTCATCTTCAAACTCATTTACTTACTCAGCAAAACTGAGGCTGACCACTACGTTTACCTTCCAAAAGGTCTCTGTCTAGGCAAAGAAAGTAAAAGCAGCAGGCAAAAAGATAGTTAACAACTCGAGCTGAACCCGGAAGTGAAGTGTTTCTCTCAGGTGCTGAGTGAAACCACTGAATTTGCTCTAACTTGGGATAAACTGCTACAAAGGGGGAAATATTTAGAACTTTTGCTGTGGTTATTTTCATCCACGCTGACAGATTCATTTTTTCAGCTGCTATCAGAAAGCAAAGAAGGCTGAACTTCAGAAGATGTGAAGGCTTTGGAGGAAAACCGTCAGTGCCTGAATGGGGAGAAGTGCACGGTGCTCTGCTGAGGGTGCACAGCTACAGCATTTCCCTGTGCAATCCAAAAATGCACCAGGGAGACCAACAAATACATTTGCAATTGTATTCACTAATTCTTAATTGTTAAAGTCAAAATACTATGAAATGTTATCTCCTTTTATATTATTAAATTCTTATTTTTACTGTACTCAAACTATCGGAAAGCAATGCTTAATGCCTTAGTTACAAAATGACAACACCCACTGGAATAACAATGATTTAGCACCTGTTTTTTCCTCTTGATTTCCTATCTCCACAGGCAGAAATTTTGCTGTAAAGCAGCCTACTTGCAGAAAAGACTTTTTATGTTTCCTGTACATGCTGTGGCAGCAGTGAGGGAGCTGAGTCCGCCATGAGGTGCAGATCGGACACAAAATGGCCGCCGTGCTGCGCAACAGGAAATGGCCGCTGGCTGAGCCCCGTGTGGGCAGCGCTGCGTGCTGGGCCTCAGCCTCAGGGTGGGGCTGAGCAGCTCCTGTGGGGCTGCAGTGGGAGTCGATGTGCATAACAAAACTCTCCTACGGAGAGCAAAGGGAAGCAGGAGAACCATCTGTTGACTGCCTAAGGAAGGACAGAAGTTTCCAGAAGGCTGCTACCACTGTGGTACCATTGTCTCCATTACAGAAGTCCTGATTTGCTCCAGGTGCCCTTCCGGGCCCAGGCGTGGCATGGACACCTCACTGGAGACCAACACGCACCTCTGGGGTCTGTTTGATGCATTCAGCTCTGACAATTTTATGAGATTTGTAACATGACTTAATAACAAAGCCCCCACATCCTTCAGTATCACAGATTCCCACAAACTCGCTGCTGCCTTTTCTATACACACAGAGCATGCAGCTCCCCCCTCCCCGTGACTCCTGTGCCAATGGGGAAACCCAGAGTTTATGACTAAAAGCAGACTGAGTATTCACCCAAGATGCATGTAATCAGCACTATGCATCACAGCATCCTTGGTTCTAGCAAGATCCATGCATGCCCTTGGTTTATCACACCTGGTAAAAAGCATGCGCCCCCATCCTTCACAGAGCACTTTCTGTATAAGTTCCTTTTTAAATGAGTATGATGACAGTATCAATTACAATTAGCAGCAGCTGATACTGCTGAAGAATTTGCACACCATACCATTTTGTCAATTACTCTGCTGATGTCATGAAATGTGAGCACAGCAGGGAAGCAAAGCTATCCCATGCTAATCGATCAAAACCCAGAAGCTGCCAGGCTCTCAGCAGTTGGAGGGCACAATCACTCTAGTTTGGAAGACTGTGGAGGCAAAGGCATAATAATTTGCTGACATGCCAGTTCTTAATGAGCAGAGCAAGCAAAAATGCAAGGAGTCACGCACACACACACACACAAACAAACAAAGGCACTTTGAAACCGTAGGAGCTGTGCAGTAGACACACTAATGGGAGATTGTTTCTGTTTCTTTCTGTTTCTAAGCAAGAAAATAGAGAAGGTAGTTGAGATCTAGCTACTCTTCTGTGCTTAGAATTTCATTCTGAGAATGCAAGTATTTATAATTAGAGTCAGCACTTTCTGAAATTTTATAACTCAATTCTGCTAATACTGCTGATGCAAATCACGCGTAAAATATTAATCTGGGTTAGAGACACCTACTCTGCTACTTTCCTCCCTCTTTCACATAGCATTTCGGTATGTGCT
Source organism: Bambusicola thoracicus (assembly GCA_002909625.1). Taxonomy (NCBI): domain Eukaryota; kingdom Metazoa; phylum Chordata; class Aves; order Galliformes; family Phasianidae; genus Bambusicola; species Bambusicola thoracicus. Next base: position 13,191 of record PPHD01004932.1, on the reverse strand, counting down.
TTCTGTAGATTTCTTTTTCCTCATTCCTTGAAATTCAGTAAAGGATCAGAATCAATGCTCCAGTATAGCTCCCTGGAGAAAACCAGTCCAAGTCTAGAAATTCATTAAATGACCTAAATAAGGAATTATACTTAACTATGAATGAGGAGAAGCAGAATTATTCAGAAAGGATATTCAGAATTTCTGTTATGGGAGAATAAAATTAGTCAATTAATCAATGCAATGGAATGCTGCCTCTGTGAACCCCCTCTAGTGTCCTTACAGTAATAAAGTTTGTACAGCTGGCAAATTTTTAAAAAGAAATCACAAGAACCATTTTGAAAGTTAGGGAAATCATAAATAGCATTAAAGACTAAATATTAATTATAACAAGTATCATTCAGACATCTTACAGAACACTGAGGTACTAATGAAGTCTGTTAAGAGCAATAAACAGGTTTACAAATTAAACTACTGGGTTATATATTAGACAAGCTTCAGTTTGCTCGAGCTTTTTGTATAATGAGGTTCTTTTGCCTCTTGGTACAATAAATCCAATTTCACATGTCTATTATGACATCCTATTAAACTGCTATGTAGGAAAACATTAGAGAAACACTTTGCAATTTCTCAGTATTCCTGTTTTTTGTTTTTAAATCCTTAAGTCTTTAATATTATCACGTCACAAAATAACGATCACAGCATTTCCTTTCACTTGTGTATCTGCTACCCAAACAGAGTGTTGAACCAACTCTGGACTCTTTATTTTAGATTGAAATGAAAACTAGAAATGAGAAGCAAAGAGCGAGGTGGTTAGAAGACAAAAGGAGAAAGAGTTTCTGTGCACACATAAGGTAGGAGCTATCAATGTGTTTTGATTGAACAAAGCAAATGAAAGCTGAGGAGGACAGGGGTGTTTCTTAAGCTGGCAGTAAACACACATGTTCTGATGCATCAAACCTAAATCAGCTGGACTAAAAAGAAATAAAGAAAAGTCTTTTTTTTTTTTAAATAAAAAATCTCCGTGTAGAAGAAATCTTGCTGCATGTTAAAAAAAAACAACAACAACAAAAAAAAAAACAACCCAGATTCTAATAATGGCTACAAACATTACAGAAACTTTTAACTGTTACTTTTCATTAACCAAAACTTACTCAGAAGTTGTTTTTACGTAAAGATTTACGATTAAACTGCACCACCGTGGATATGGGGTGCTGGTTTTACTACTGATAATAGCAACATATAATGTAGCTCGTGGCAGATGGATTAAAAAAACCCCAACCTGTGATGTGTCCAAATACTTGTTAAAAGCAAAGGACTAGTTGGAATATGTCCAGACGGTTAACTTGTGAAAAATTACATGTATTCTAGAATAATTTCTATGCAACTTCATTTTATTTGAGGATCCAATGCCAAAATTGACTCCTCATTATTATTTTTACTGTCAAGAATTCATCCCATATTTCCCTGCAAAGCAAAACGATGCTATTGATAAGGAGAACTTGGGCTTTTGTTTGGCTTTCTTTGTTCCCCCTGGCAATAACTAAGGGAAGGTTTTGTTCAAAAGCCTCAAGGAAATCACGTGTATAAAGCTACATGCCACTGAAAACAAAGCTGCTGGTGACAGAAGCTAATTATGATCATTACTGTGCCACTACCTAAGAGGGTTTACAGCCCAAGCAGCAAAACAACAGGTGTGACAATATTCTACTCTTTTTTTTTTTGTTGTTGTTGTTGTGTAATTACACAAATCTCATGGAGAAATGGTCTGTAGACTGAAATGCTCCCAGACACTGATGGCAGCAGGGTCCTACAGGGCAGACATCGCCATCAGCCTGCTCACTCCCTTCTCAAGACAGAGAGGCAGCTCCAAGTCCTCAGAGCTGGGCAAGGTGTGGGATACCATGGCATGACTCTCATTATGAGGGCTTTAATGTACTGACCTGTGCTTGGTGCTCATTTCTGTATAGCTCTAACGTCATTTCCTGCTTCTTTCCTACTTATCCACCTCCCTTGAATCACAGTTGAGCAACTGCTCCACACCATGAGGATATGGAAGTCACACTACTTTTTACAACCTTCTGTAATGAAGAAATAGCTTGACATTAAGATCTATTTTTCTTTCAACTTAGACTCACTGAAACAGAGGAACTGTAGAGAGCTGCTGGATCCGAAGGCTGATGCTTCTTGACCTGCATTTGTCCAGGTAGAGTGTCTATGTGCTGAAGATATACCACAGACCTTATCCGTCCAGCCTCATCCAGTAGCTTTAATTCCAGTTTCTTCCAAGGGAGGAGCCATTTGTCATTCACAAGCTTGAAAAATATTAATTCTCTATCCCACATCTGCTTTGTGGCACTGGGCTTTGCTATTTCTGTCATTAACGAAGGATTCTACAGAGTAATGAAGAATCTGTGCATGCTTTTGGTAAAACATAAAGAAGGAAAATGGGGAAAAGGGATGTTACTTTTCTTAGAAGTAGAAATATATCAAAATAACTGAAGAATTCAACCTTCGGGTTTTTGATCTTTGATTTCCTTCTCAGTGGAGAAGAAAGCTGGCTGAAATAAGGATAATTAGTTTTAAAACCTAAGGTCCTCCTGTGTACCTGTTCTTGAAATGCTTTTGAAGTATGCATCTATAGTGAAATTTATGCTATAGAACTTAATTTTCCATATCATATTTCACAGGTACATTCCCAGATTCCCCAAACCAGACATGCCTTGTAGCTCATCCTGGAGCCTGCTTCTTAGGTACTGAGGGCAAGAGAGAGAAGTCAAGCCATGTTCTTAATAAAGTCTTTGTTTTACAATTTATCTGCTTGGGTTTTTTTGGAGAAATCTAGGATTTTTTTTGGTGCCTATTCACCTCATCCCTTTGGCTGCACTAGTTAAACGCAGAGTAAAAACAGAATATAGTATATTCCTACAATAGATCTCCACCTAAAAAATTCTCAGTGTTAAAGCTGGTCTCAGCAGCACGCTCCTAGTCAATCCTGATGTTAACCCTTATTTTATGTAACAGTTTCATATAACATATATATAACATATATATATAAACATGTGAAAAAAGGATCTGAGGACTTCTTCCATTATTTTGTTACATATATTTCTACTAGTGTCATTAGAAATTGAAATCTATATTACCAAAAATATTGCTATTTTTTACAGCTTCAGCTTATTAGTGAATACATACTTTATTTATTCTAGGTAATTGATAACATTGGTTATCTTGAATTACTAACTTCTAGCAGGTTAAAAAAAACTTTTACCTTCAAATTACTATAGGAAATTGGCTACATGAAAAAAAGTTCTCCATCCCCTTATAATAAGAATTCCACATTCATGTTCTGTACAGCATTAACACAGAGGTGAAGTTAGCGAAAATCCTATATTCCTTATGCCCCTCAACTTTTTTGAACCAGAGAGAATGAAAGAGAAAGATGTTCGGAAGGGCAAACCAGGATGTCCGAAATCTGTGCTAGAAATCTGTCACCAGCACTGCAGGTCTTGCTGCAAACAGCACAGCAGTCGGTGGTATGGGCAGCCAAAGAAGCAACAAGGTCGTTCAAGGAGCTGCCGTCACAGACCTGGAGGCTGCTATGAAAATACTGGAGTTGTAGCAACTGCATTTAAATAACAGAAAACTCATTATATAAGCTGTTTCTAGCCGCTAGGACTCCTACTCCATCCTGTTCTGGTTTAGTCAGAAATAAAGTCTGTGCATTCAGCGCTTTGCAGATGGTGCAGAAGCTGTTTTTCTAAGGTTAAAACATCGAGTTTTATTTTATATTAAGTTACACAGGGTCAGGAGGCCACCACTATAGCAAAATTAAAAGTTATTTCTCACAGCATCCTTGTCTTGCTAACATGAGAACAGAAAACATGCATTTTGGCCTAGAGAGCAAATAAACAAGCAGACTCTTCTAAGAGAAACAGAAGAATTCAGGACATAGTGACAACGCTCTCTGTTTGCAGTCCTGTACATTCAACATAGATAAGAGTAAAGAATATGCATATGTTTTTGTTCCGTGGCATAAATCAACTGGTACCACGAGAGCTGGAATCTCCCCTGATCGCAAGAGATGCACGTAAGCAACTCAGCAGATCCTTCAAAAAAAAAAATACACTCCCTACTTTGTAGGGAGAAATTTGACCTTAAAATCATCTATAGCACTGCATCCACACAGAGATCTCTCACTGTTTAACAATGTTGGAGGGGAAACGAGAAAGGGAGAAAGTCATTTCCTAGTCATTATTTATCCGGATTTCTTTGCACAAGCTCTGTCTCAAAAGCCATAGGACTCAATAGCGTCTCAATTCAGATCTTTCCAGTACAGTAGAGAAAAGGATATGCAATGTTTTCAGAAATGGAGAATCATGTGAGTCCTTAGTTGGCACACAGCATTACTATTCACATAGCACTAACTTCGGTAAGCTAAAGGCTATTGCTGCCTTACATCCTCTGAACATTGTTTTTCTTTTGGATGATATGGAAAAAGTTGCAGGGAAGATGGGAGATACCAATCTCACTGGCACTTTCAAACCCATGGGTATAAACTGTTGAATGCTGCCTTTCTCTTTGTACAGGAAGCACTCCAGAGATTTTTGAAATTACCTGTTTAATTCATTACTGGGACACTGTGGAGTCAGGGGATTCCCTTTACAGATAGGAGCATACATTTGAGGGCAGAGTGGTAATAAACATGTAAAAAGTTTGGATTTACTGGTTAATAATGCTGGCATAAAACTTAAAGATAGTTGATCTTACAGGGGATGTGTTCATCGCTCCTTTCTGGTATAGAATCTTAAGCTTCCTGCAGTTTGTAAATAATTTCTGGGGGAATGTATTCAGAAATGAGTTCCTTATCTGCCTACATAGACATGGATTAACTGGGCAGAATGGCAGCCATGAGACCACAAAAAACACTTTGCCTGAACAGATGGTAACTCCAACAAAATCCTAACCATCACAGACCACAATTAAAGATACGGTACAAGTATCGGAAAGTTAGGGTAGAAAGAAACATCATGAAAATGGAAAGAGTGGAAGAGAAACATGGAAAGATGAAGTCATGTGTTTAACTTAACAGCGTTTAATACTGAGACTCATAGCCATTGCTTTTTCAAGGCAATCAGTCTTGTGACAACCACTAATAGTAATGATCTGGATTTCTTAACAAAATAGGTGTGCAATAAGTAAATCAGACAGCATCTAAAACATTGCCTTTTCTTTCTCAGTCATTGATAACATCAGTGAGGTGGCAGTACCTAATAAACAAGTCACACCACTGTGAATTTGAATTAAGAGAGTTAATTAAATTTTCTGGATAACTAAAAGTTCCCATGCAAAAGCCTGATCAAGACAATTTCCAAATGTTAAAACAAATATATATCTCTGGAAAAAAAGTTACTCATCCAAGACAGAAAAATAACCTGGCGCAGAGTAGGACCTCTGGAAAGAACAGAGTTCAAGTAACAACTTGTGTAAGCTTAAAATCACTCTCAGATTTCTCTATGATTTTCATAATCAGTGAACTCTGCAGAAAGCACTTTGTAAAACTAAATTAATTTATCTATTTTTACTCACTTGCCTGTTTGCTGACATCTTTTTAGGAGATCCATTTCCAGAAGTCTTCAGTCAAAAATGAGATATCAATGCTTTAGTCTGAAGATGCATAAAAATGAGAGTGGAACAGAGATGGGAGGGAGATTTTATTTTCTGTTTTTTGATTTGGTTTGGTTTTCACACTGCCCACTGAACCTAGAAAAAAAAAAAAATCCCCAAATGTAGATCGTATGGTTTAACATATAATCACAAAATAAGTATATGGATACAATATATTCTTTTTTGCTTTGAACTTTGAGGTGAAACTAAGACATGTACTTTGAAATGCTTTCCATCCTATAAGCGTTTCAAATCAGTAACCTTATTTAGTGAATTGTGAGTCTTCAATTTGCAATACCAGATTCCAACACTGACAAATACCGAACCTGCAAAGGAGAAACCACTGAAATTACAGGACGAGGGATTAGGGCTTAATCTAGTTCAGATATATGTCTGGATACTGGCACACCATAACAAATAATTCAGCAATTCTAGAGTTAACGGGTAAAAGTGCAGCATTTGGCTGCTTGCCAATCCCAAAGAAAGGGATTGTAAAACTACATGAAGTAATGATCTGCAGCTTTACTGAACCCAAAAGTATCACCTGAAAGAGATACAGACAAACATGTTGTGTGATCTTTAGGTTTTTCCATTAATTCGGTGTTTAGAGAGTATCAGGTCAATGTCCCTTCAAGTGGAATATCTTCATTTGTCCTTAATATATTCATTTTTAAATAAGAGATCAAGCTTCAACGAGCAGCACTATCAGAAGCAAGGAAGTTCAAAAGCATCAGGAGGTCCCAGTGATAAGAAATTATTAGGTGGCATGATAAGGCTGTTTGAGTGTCTCTGCTCAGTCTTACAGAAAAGCAACATTCTCCCCAGAACGTCTCTGAAAATGGGCAAGGATTATGAAATAAACACTGCATGTGTTACCAGTAGCTATTGATTCCAGGAATACTCATAATGGAGAGCAGGATCTCCCTTTGAAAATTGCATTTGTCCAGCTTTTGCTTCACATTAGAAAGAGCAAAAATAACAATTTCTTTGATTTAGCACAGTAATGGGCATTTTTTCATATCACCTTGAAAATGAGTTCTCTTTTTTCCAGTGAGTCACTGGCAGGGCAGAAATAAAATATATATATATGTATAGGCACTAAGTGTACACAATGAAGCAGCACACCACTTGGAAGCTAAAGAGGAAGAAAATCAAAATGATGCTGTTAGACCTAGGGTAACTTAAACGAGGCACAAAGTAAGAAGAATAGGCTTCAAAAGAGAAGAGATTTACTTTTAAAAATTGATGCCTTGAGAGAACTCGGCCTGGAAAAATCCAGTCTTTTCAAGATCCAAACAGTATATCTTATTAGAGCAACGTTTTGGGGTTTTTTCATTCTTTTTAACATACCACTGATCATAACTGAAATTAATCTACTTCTTTTTTTTTTTTCATTGACAACTGGTCAGGTTAGCTCAGAAACCAAGCTTAGTTTTCATAGTAAGCTTCTATAAACAAACAGTATCTTCATGACAACTTATAAATTTAAATATATGTATATATATACAAACCCCATTATCTTTGAGCATTTGGGTTTTGAGATCTATAGATCTGGGGAAAGAATGAAGTGATGTTAACATGTTGTAAAAACACTGTTAAAATAGTTAACCATCTGAGTTCACATTCATTTGTGCACACACCACAGGATGGAGTAATTGCAATCAAGTTTAGATAATAAACCAATGTTGGATGCTCATTTAATAGGCGTTAGTTAACCTTCTGCAACACGGCATGTCGACCTCCAGTACCCATCTCTACAGAACTAACTGTGAAAGCAGTTTGGATACTGCATTTTTCACAGAAATAAATTGCACATTTCTTGTTCAAACCCTGTGACTCAGCAGCGAGTAACATGCATTGACAACCAACAAGAAAGAATCTCACTGTATCTCTCACTCTCAAGAACTGCCTCCCTTCTCTCCACCTGAATTCTCAGTCTATTCCCTCCGACGCCACTGATTTTATGCAAGTATATGAGGTTTGGGGTGATCTGGAGATTTCGACACAGATAACAGGAATGAAATGTTCAAGTTGTTCTCAAGACAATGCTGTAAATGTAAAGAACAATCCCAAATTACAGTACATACATTCTAGGTGTTTCTTTCTTACATTTTTTCTTACATTTTTCAGTTTGCTGTATCAAACAGGAACACCCTCAGATTTCACTGAGCTAAAATAATAATACATTTCATATAAGTACCTTCATGGTCAATAAAATAATTTCTCATTTATTTTTCACACTATTTTACCAGACCAATTTAAATAGAATAGGCCAAATTTCTGTTCAGCTTTAAGTCAGTGTGCAGTCATTTCACCTAAGCAAAGCCCACCACACGTGTGTTCTGGGCTCTGTGCACACTGCTAATCTTGAAATATAATTATTCCTACTTCAAACAATTAAGCAACAAAGACACTGAGGCCAAAATTATATATAAATTGTATGAATACAAATAACTGTTTTCAAATTCATGTTAGCAGCTTAAGGGAAAACAAACCATATATTTCTGCATGCCTCGAGAACTTTTACGAACAACTGTAGACTTAAAATTATCAGGCGTATCGGTGATAATAAAAGGCCGTTTTATGTTCTTACATTTATTCTTATTGGAGACAACTGAGAACAGATACAAAAGGCAAAATGTGCCCCCATAGTTTGAGCCAGATTGTCTGCAAAAGCCTCAGTGCACCAGAACTTCACCCACTGCGTACAGAACCCGCATCAAAACCAAGTTCCAAATGTCAACAAGCTCAGCAATCATTTCTAAAGGAATCTCAATACAGAATCAGCTCCTTAACTGCTTTACATTTGCCTTTTGAGGATGCTTCACTACACACAGATTTAGTTACCTGGTTTTACAAACTTGCTTATTCTAGTGGAACATCAGGGAAAACAAGAGTTTAATTTAACACCTCTGTTTATCATAGACTTAGCTGTGCTACAAGACCTTTCCAAATTCAAATAGAGTGAAACAAATAAAACATAGGTGCCAGGTTCATTAGCATTTAATGAATAACAAATTAACTTGCCTCCGCTAGTAATCTGAACTTGTCTTACTCCAGAGTTTTTCAATTATATTATCTTCTTTCATGCAAATTAAAGGACTACACAAGCGCAAGTAAATGTGGCAGCCACAAACAATGGGAAAACTACTCAGAAAAATAAGGAACTTTTTATTCAGAGCAGGTAACTGGCAGCTCTCTCCAACTTTATCCATTGCAGTCCACCCAAGAAACAGATATTAAGATTGGGTTTCTAAAATAAACTAAGACTTGTTTCAGTTATTTGTCTTCCTCCCTCCTTTCCTTCTCTTTATGACTTTGGTTTCTTAAAACTAAACAAATGCATACTCTACCTCCTCTGCTGTACTCATGGATTTGCTCACAGAAGTGCGTACATGCAGACCCAAGTGCTGTCTGTAACTCATTCTCTCCTTTACAGTATTACTGGTCATTTTTCTGACTTTCAGAAAGGCAGACTGTAGGGTAGGAAAGTGAGGAGAGGAAGTGGATGGCATAATGTATATTCATTTCTGTATGAATGAATCACAAAGCTAATCTTAATACTTGAAATGGCCCCTATTTAAACCAGTGGACATTTTTCCACTGGCCTGAGCTGAGATGCACCTACTGCATATCAAGCTAGTTAAACTAGTAAAATTCATTAATAACACGTTAATAAATGGGTGCAGTACTCTTTTTCCCTCCTGTATACTACAATAAGTTTGTATGCAGTCTGGTTCTGAGTGACTTTTCCATGGCTATAGACGCCAACTCTGTTCAGCTCAGTAAAAGCACTGCTCTGTTTGCTGATGTGAATAAATGTCTCCGTTTTCCTCCTCTTTTGTAACTGACAAACGTTAAAGGACTTAATTAAAGTTTAATTAATCATAAAGGACTTAGTGTTTAATTAAACATTAAGCATTAAAGCTGCAAACACACTTCTGCAAACAAGAGATGGAGCAGATGAGTCATTATGAGACTTTGTAAGGAATTGTTTCGTCGGTCCTCTGGACTCTGACCATCCCTTCCAGAGCTTCAACCTTACAGCAGCACAGCCATTGCATTAAATTACGGCACTGCTGTAGCTCAAAATTCTAATCTCCACAGCTTTTTGGTGTGCACATGCCTGCATTTCAGACCACAGAAGTTCTTTCCAAGAAATCCAGGGGTTTTTCATCACAGGGCAGGGTAGAACCTACCAAGTTCTACTGTTGTGCCCCATGACTTCCTAACAAAGGCATAGTTGATACACATACCAGGTAAGTGGAAGAGGAGAGACCTTAAAACATGTTAACATGGAAAATTTGGAAGATCCAACCATAAGCTGCTGGCAAAACAATAAGATGAAATGCTGTCCATGAAGTTTCTGGTATACAAGAAACCAAACAACTGATCTTTGTCACTTCCATGTCATGTAACATAGAATATATACTTTGAGGTTAGACATGAGAATAACCACCTTAAAAGTAAACCCAACAAACCGTGCCACCTATTTCAAATGAGTAAATTTTGTCTTGCAGATGTTGCAAATTTTTTTTCCCTGTAAAGTCATCCTCAAGTATCCCAAAAATCATTTTGCTTACTCTTTATCATCATAATCTCTCAAGGACACTGATGATTATTTGCATGCTTTTTTGATACTGACCTCTACTAAAAGTAACATTAAACTTATACAGCCAAGTAACTAGGAGCAAAAGTAGAGGTATCTGGATTCTCACTATTCAACAGCAAGGCACCTCTGACTCTCCGATGAGCAATGAATACGGGCCATAGAGTAACTCAGTATGTTAGAGCTCACTGCTAGCCCCTTCTTCTGCCCTAGAAACCAAGCAAAATTAAATGAACTCACTTTGTAACCTCTAGAGAATGTTCTAGGTAGGTAAATGCCAAACTGGCAGAGCAAGGACAGCAGGTTCATTTCCGATAGAATTCATCTTTAAATTAATGTGATATGAAAATCCTTTCCTTTCCAAGTAACATTTGTCACCAGTATTTACTGGTATAAGCAGAGGTAACGAGGACATAAACAAGCTTTGACTTCTTCAGAGAAGCATTCTGGCAACAATATTTAAGTCAGATACAGTCACGTAGCTGTTTGCTCTATTTCCGCATTGTAATTAAATACACATTTAGGACAATGCTGTATTCGTTATAATTTCTAAAGTGGGTATGAAAAGTGATTTCACAGCACGAAGAAAACTATAGAATCTGCAATCCAGTGCAGCAGCACACTGAGCTGCTGTTGTTTTTTTCCCCTGTAATATCTCATTTCCTTCTGTGCTTTAAGGTTGAACAAGAACAGATGTGAAATGTTGTGATCACTGCTTTTTCTGCAAAGAGAGTAGTTTAATGGCTCTGTATCACAGGCAACAGCTTCCCACGCTTAATTCTGTGATCTTATCAACGTTGCAAACTATCTAAGCAAAAGAAACGCATTTTGATGTTTAGAGCCTTCTCTAATTTTTTTTTGTTTGTTTGTTTACAGTGATTAGCAAAATCACCAAGTTTTTATCACAATTTTCATGTGTAAATTGGAGTGTTAGTAGTACAAAAAACTTCATGGGCAGGCAAGAGGCTTTGGGGCTTTTTTGTATTACTAAAGAAGCTTGCAAAACTTAGGAAATGTAGAACACAAAAAAATCAAAAGTAATTTTCAAATGTAGACGATAACAATAAAAACTCCGACACAAAAAGAATAGAATAAAATAAAGCAAGGTGTGTGTGAGTGCATGAGGGGGTACCTTTCCATCACTGTAAGGAGGTGTCTCAAAAGAGCTTCTGCACATAGAATGAATTAAAGGGATGCCTGTTGTTGGCATAATTCAGATCAGTTGTGCAAATTGTGCAGTTATTGTGTGTATGAGTGAATCATGCCTTTTGTTCAGATGTTATGGACATGTTCTAGCTCGCCTGCAAGACTGGATGAGATTTATGATTCATCTCTGTTCCTGCAAACCTCCACAGATGCAAATCTCCACAGTACTTCAGACCTGCTAGTATCACCATTATCTTCAGGAACAGCACGGAACATTTCTATCCTATTTGATCTCAAAAAGTACTTCTGAAAAACTCAAATCTAGACTTGGATGCTCCACACTAACCTGTCCTGACTTTTTCCATTAAACTTTAGCTATACAGAAGTAATTATTAACTCCATGTTTTCTAATGGCCCACTTGTGTCCGCTGATGGCAGTAACAAACATTTCAGTTTTCAGATCTCGATGCAGAAAACTGCAAACCCATAACTACAGTACCAATTGGAATACCCCCTAGGAGAGCTGGACTGAAGCAATCACTCAGTAAAACAGTGACTACAAGAGCAGAATACCCTTGGATTGTTTGTCTTCCTACCAGCCACCTGTATCACGTACACTTAATAAGTTCTGCTCAAGCTGATCCTCTTACCCTGTTATCTACACGCAAGAACTACATCTACGCACCTACATACCTCTGTTTTATTTTTAAATGCTTTTGCCATTCTCAATCATCAGAACAAAATTATGAAATGTAAAATGCTTCTAACGACACGTTTCAGTTTTCAATTCAGTTGATAATGTTGATTTAGGTTTAATTTAGTACAATTACACTTGCATTTCAAATTATCCCTCTGTTACTGAAGTCATGCTATTTCTGCTCCAATTGCCTTTCCATATTCTCTACCACAGCAGTATGCTTTTAGCACAGTTTTTGCTCTCATGTCAAATTAACTTGCAGCTCATAGCAGAGTCTTACTTTTGGAAAAGCTCACATTTCAATATTTCGATTAAATGACGGGGTTGATTCAGATGAATTCTTCACATAGCAATTCTTTTGTCTTCAGTAGAGGAGTTGGGTGTGAAATGAATGCACAAGTTTTTGCATGTAACAAACACACATCAAAATATCACAGCTGCTTTGCTGGACATTCTCGTGTTTTGGTTTGTTCTGATTTTCATTCAGTTCCGATAAAATAAATTATTGGAACTTACTATTGCTTTCATTTATATACATCAGACATAGATTTATGTGTAGGGTCCAAGTGAAACCCTTGTTTTTTTTTTATCACCCAGCCTTGAGATCGAGGGAACTTAGTTTTCTTTCCAGGTAGGCTGTATGCATTAATGTAGGAATAATTAAAAACCATTCAGAAGCCATATGATAATAAATGGAGTCAATGACATATCTTACAGAAATATTTCTCTGATATTTTCCTGATCAGAAATTTCTCTTTGCTTACCTGCACATTCCAGGGACTTTAGATTGATGCATGTTTGTACATGGGGGCGAAGAAGTGGCAATACATGCATCTCTTCATTCTCCTTATTCAGTCAGCGTGCCCGATGACAAGTTACCTGACTGCAATATTACACTTTACAGAGGTTTTGGCTGTTACTACCAAGTATACATGTCAATGGATATGCAGAAGAATGGAGATGTCAAGCTTTAATCAGGTTTCCAAACGTGGGCAGACAACAATTCATCCCAAATACACCTTTATTCCTCCCAGTGGCCTCATTTCCTCTATAAAAGCATACACACCAGGACATGCTCTCATTCAAGGGAGTA
>PPHD01004931.1:0-27413 GCA_002909625.1 Bambusicola thoracicus | reverse complement strand
CTTCTTTTTTCAGTTTTAGCTTCTGGCCCAGCTTCCTGCTGAAGGAAAGCAGCACAGCCATTACCTGGTGATGCACAGTTGGGTTGCAGGCCTGTTGGAAGGCCTCCCAGAGGGCCTCAGGCTTTCCTTATCGCATCGTGTCCAGTATGAGTCTTTGTATGGATTGCTCTTTGTTTTCCTCTGCTCCAGCTATGTTTGCAGAGCTCTGAGTTTGCACCTGTACTTGCACACAGCTTCTACTTATTTCCTACAGAGTTCCCTTTCAGCAATTAGGAGTCAGGGAGGGGATGTGAGAGTCATGGTTTGTTCTGCTGTGGAAGGTGAAATCTGGTCGTTCAGGGAGGAGCCTTCTATAGGAAATGAAGGAGTCCATCCGTGATTTCTAGAGGAATGCTGCACCTGTTTATGCATTGTTAATAAGACTTCTCTATTTAATGTTCTCTGGGGTATGTGTCTCTCCCTTGATCCACTTGAAGTGCATTCTCATAGTTAATGATCTGAATTTGCCAAGCACACTGACTCATTTCAGTGCTGTTTTTCATTATGTAAGCTATTAACAGGTCACTGCTCAGATGCTGGAAAATCTGTTTCAGGCTAATAGCGAGGTGTACAAGTGCCTCTCCATGGTATATTTGCTACCTGTGCACATGTGTTCTGGCTTGATAGTTGGTAGAAAATCTGATGGCAATATGGGATGCAGCGTCTATGCTGTTAGCAGTCAATTTCTAATCAGCCTTTCATTAACACATCCAACACTTCACCTTTTCTAGGATTTTTGCACTGCGTGACTGAAGGAGGGTGAGAAGAATCACACTGCTGTATGGAAGAAGGTGTTGATAAGTGAGGAAGTCACATCCATCCCAGGAGAAAGAGTTATTGCAGTAGAGGAGGTAATAATAGAGGATAAGAAACTCTTGGAGGTTGTTTCAAGTGGCTGCATATGAAAACCCGTCTTTCTGGCATCTCTGAAAGTCAGTAACAATGCGGCTGAGGATCCAGAATTTATGAAGGCTTTTGAAAAGAGTAGTACTTGGACATAGGAAAGCCTTGAAGAAAGTATTCAGGGGCTTATTCTAGGGCCCAAGTTTTGAAAAATCCAAGTTACACTGCTAACATCAGACGGTAGTTATTACAGGAGCGATCCTCCTGTTGCCTCTTCTTGGATAGTATCCTTTTTTTACAGATGGTTGCCTTCATATCTACACAGATTTTTTTCCCTCCACATACAGGCAAACTGAGAATGGACGAATGAAAGTTAGACATTAGCCCAAGCTTGAATTTTGTTTCTGAACTTCACCCATTTTCGTGATCACTTTTTGTGATTATTTTTTTTTTCTCTTTCCCTAAGTGACACCTAAAAATACTCTTAGGAACAAAAGAGGAGAGCAAGGAAATTTGAAACAAAACAAATCACCACTACCACCAAAAAAACACCGTTCACACATTGCTTATTTTGGAGGAAAGTCTTGAGTTACTCTTCTCCTAGCTAGGACAAACCTAGGAGAATCGTCCATCCATGCAGAGATTCACAGCCCAGTGGATAGAGCTGAAGATCTTGAATGTCATTGCCCTTCCTTACCAGGGAGAAAATGAAGAAGACCATCCTTGCATGAGCTTGCACAGGAAGGAAATACTCCAGTTAATGTGTACTGAGGTCTCAAAAATATTATCAGCGTAAGGCTGTGCAGAGACGGGTTCCCTGTAAGGAAAAGGGGACATTGGAGGATGTATTATGTTGCAGTATTTATTACATAAGAGGTATTTGCATGGTAAAGAGCAAATGCAGATTTTAGAATAAAGAGGATGGGATGAATGATATTAGTGAAAAACTGATTGATGAAAGCAGGAGTTTGTCTACCATGCCACTCTCATATTTTCTGAGCCCCTGCAATGATTTTATGGACATCTGAGTAAAACGATGGGTAGATTAATTCTTCAGCATGCTGAATTTGTTTGGAGGGTCTGCTGTGCCAAGATGGAGGTGGGATGAATCCAGATCTGATCCTACAGATGTTAGTCAGGTGCCTGTTCTCTCCATGCAGCTGAGAGAACAGCTTCAGGGGGTGATTCAGCCCAGCTATGTTTTGCACTGCCTATTTCTCCCCACGCTGTATGGAAATGTGATCCAGCAGCAGCTTGTATTTGCTCCACTCAGCTCTGGGTCCTTAACTGGCCACCTCAGTCAAGAGTCCAGTTGTACTCAGCTCCATGTTTTGCCCTGCTGGATATAGGGGGGAGACCTGTAGTAGGTAGTTTTAGATACCTTTCTGTTTTTCTTGAGATGCAGGAAACCTAGTGATTAATTGATAGTATCCTGACAGCTGGGACTGTTCTGTTTATTTTAATTCTTGTACTAAGAATAAGACTGCTTGTACGGCTGTGTTAATAAATATGGTCCTGAGTAGAGCCATGTGTTTTGCAGACTTTTTGTTGTCTGATCCGGCTTCTCCACATCCTGCTTTTGTGACTAAGCAGAACCCACTCTGCCGAGCGTGTACCGTGAGAAGAACCTACCTGCTGGACACAATGCGCTTCATCTTCTCCAGATTTTGTTTCTTTCAGTTGATATCCCTAAACATCACATAGCAGGTTTGCACAAGAGCTGCTCTTTGATATTTATTGGATGTCGGCCATAGTTGGGACACAGCAACCCAGGAGGTCCTCAGTGCCGTTGGCACAGCTTGAGATTGTTTTGAGTTCTCTTTGTAGCAGATAAATAGTTTCTTGTAAGAATCTACCTTTATGGAGATTTAAGGGTTTTGAGCTTCAGTGTTCAGAAAGACACCTTGAACTGAGGGACAGCGAAAGGCCAACATGCACTCACTTTGGAGCCTACCAATCCAGCTGATGGAGTAGATGTTGCCTTGTGATACAGTATTATCATTTAGACACCTGCCAGGGAATTCTGTGACTCAGAGACGTAATGGCTGGCTGGCTGGCTGCTGCTTTCTAGGTAGTCCCTCATAATATAGTCCTCTGTCCTCTGCCTTGTGTAAAATTTAATCCTTGACATTGCAGACGAGCTGTGTTTGTTCTCATTACGTGATGCGTGTCTGTGAGATGAGTCAGCTGCACAAATCATCGTGACCAAGACAGCTGAAATTATGCCATACCACAGGAGATACTGATTTAGTCACTATTACTGTTTTCTCTAACACAGGGGAAGTCAACCATGTGTTAATTATTTTTCTGAAGAAAAAATATAAAAAAAAAACAAGCTATTAAAAATTAAACTGGTATTATTAGCAGCGAGAGAATCTCTTTTACTGTGTAAACTCTGTGTAACCAGCAGACCTCATGATCTTGTTCTTGGTATGAAGATCCTTTGAAAGTTGGTGTGCCAGCGTACCTTCCTTCCTGAGTGAAAAACGCTGCTTTTCAGAAAATGAATTGATTTTCTAAGCATAAGCTTTAAAAAGGTTATGCCAGAATATCTGATAACCTATTTGAGTTGCACTTTGAAAGAGTACGCTCCGTGTACTCCTTCCAGTTTATGTATTAATCTTGATCAGTTAAATGTGTTTTAAGTTTCTAATTTAGGAGGACAGTGACGTGATATGGAGGATTGCAGCAAGGATGAATTCTAAGAAATTGGGACATTGCTCTTGACAAAGTTGTGAGATCAGCGCTTCTAAACCGCCACTTTCTGATTTATAAAATCTACACAATGCTTCAAATATTTAGCGTTCTGTGTTTGAGGGAGGCTTAAGCTTAAACATCCAATCCATCTGGGATCTCAAGGAAGGCTGGAAATACCTTTTCCTTTTAAATGTTGGATGTGGCTTCAAGCTCAGAATGGAAGTATCATCTAACCGATTGAGATCATTTTAAAATATGATATGCCAGCACTGCATGAATACATTTGACTATTTGGGGGTTAATTAGGTAATGCAATTGCGCTCACAGACACTTCAACATTGTGTCAAGAATTAAGGCATGTAAGATTGCTGGACTTTTGTGGGTAGTTAGAGTCCAGTTAAGAATCTAATTTGTAATGAATTAGACTCCTTCTACTTCAGAATGCCAAGAAAATTTTGGTATCTTTTTGTAAGTGTTTCTTGTTTGCAAAGCCCTTTAAGTTAGAGTTGCTCGGTGTGATATAATGCAGTGGAAAGGAGCTTGGGAGCTTTTCACTTGCGCAAGGATCTGGAAGTGTCACCCAATAGATACGAAGAGTGCTAATCCCTAAAAGCTCTTGGGATGCATTGCAGCAATATATGAATACTTCTGGATGGTGATCATCTCCATATGCTCCCTTCTGGCCCTCAGAACAGTTGAAAAGAAGGCAATGTGCATCTTAAAGCAAAACGACACAGGTGCCATTGTTAGCAATCTAAGCTTAAAAATCAAGACTCAGACCACCCAAATCACGAGATTTTAAGAACAAAGAAAGCTTTCATCCCAGTCTTCATGCATTTTAATTTCTCACGACTTCTCTCTCACTGTGTTTGTGAGGGGGTGGACAGTAACTTGACATTGAAAAGTGCACCTTTAATTCCCAGCCCTCTCTGCTTCCTCCTTCTGAACTGGTTTCCTTTTGATCACCCTAAAACAAGGATGACCGCTCCACTATTCTTATCACTCTGCTGCTTCTTCCTTCCTATTTCAACACCCGTTCCCCTGGAGGCCCTGCTGACGTAGAACTATTCAATGCTAACGCATCTAATCCCAAGCCCCCAAATGCTTTTCCTAGCATTCAAATGATCTATTTCCTTTGAATAAAAATGTATTATTATTTTTTCAGGTTCTTACAATTTTCCATTATCTTTTTGATAATAATCTGAGCTTGTGGCAGACTTTCATATCAGGCAATTCTGGCTTCCTAAAAGTGAGCACACTGCATCAATGACACCCAGAACTTCCTACTGCTGGGTGCTACAGTGCATGATACTAAACTAAAGCCAAATTCTCCTAAGAGAGAAAGCTGTGACCTGCTTTGAAAGACAGCTGGAAATAATGAAACTTAAAGCAGATCTGACCCATGCCCTTCGGATGGAGGAGAGACTCTTTCCCAATGGTTATTCTTTCCAGCCTGAAGCTCTCAGGTTTAACCATGGCTCCTATAACATCCACACTAGAAGATCTCCATGAAGAAAGAGACTTTGCTCCTGCCAATTCTGCAGCCTGACTGTATGTTTTCTCCCTGCTCATCACTGTGGGAATGGCCATCTCTCTCTCTCTCCTTTCTTACCCATCCTTGAGAAACCTTCTGTGGCTGAACACACTCAGTCATTAAATCATTCTCCTCTCTAGATATTTCCATATAAGTGCAGAAGCCTGCAGGAGGAAATTATGCAGCCTTCATGCCTGCTGCCTGGCCACAATTCTTCTGACAGAGCAAAGCATGCAATAAACTGGACAAAGAAATCAAGTAGTTACTCTCCTGTGAAGCTGTGGGGGTATTTTCATGTTGTAGCATCTTTGCTATGTTGATAATCCTGCTTACTGCTGGAAAAAGCCATCCTTGGAACTGAGCTTCATGTAGTCCTTTTATTTCATATTTTTTTCTTAATAGTTGATTCTTAACCCATTTAATTAAAGCAGAAGTGTAGTATTTTCTCTCCAATTTTCTTGTGTAATTACTTAAACATTGTAAATCAGAAAAAAAAATATGGCAAGGTTAACTTTTGGTTAAAATGCCATCAGTAGAAATAGCTGTATGAGTTGAGACAGTGATAATTCAATTAAAAATGATTTACCAAAGATTATTTCCACTTCTCACTTGATCTGCCCTGCCCTTCTGTGTGGGACTTGGACAGTGCTTTAGTCAGCTTTTCCATTCTTCTGGCTCATTATACCCTGGTTTGGGGATCTGATTTTTGGTTTCTTTTTTTTTTTTTACTTGGCTAGGATTTCAGGCAGAATAAAGTCCAAGAGTGGCAGCAGAGACTATGGTGCTGGATTTACATATGTTGTACTGCCTATGTCACCCAGAAAACTACGGGATAAAAGAGCTTTTAGGGTCTTTAGGACTTCCTTGTACACAATGCCTTCTGCCTCAGAGTCATTTTGGAGATGCTAGGATGCTGCTTCATCTGGGCTCTTTCTTCATCTTAGAGACAGTCTCTTCCTCCTCTTGCTGTTGCTGCCTGCTGCCTTCCCCCCTGCATCCACAGCTCTGTCTCTAATAGCATAGGGCCATAGAATCATAAAACCATAGAACCATTTGAGTTGGAAGGGACCTTTAAAGGTCATCTGGTCCAACTCCCCTGCACTGAACAGGAATGTCTACACCTAGATCTGGGTGCTCAGAGCCCAGCCCAATCTGACCTTGAACGTCTCCAACTGCTCTGTGAACATCATCCCACAGCAGTCGATGCCTCACCCTGATGTGGCTGTCAGTTTTTCTCTTGGCAAACTTTCAGGCCACTAAAAAGCAGTGAGTCACTTTTACTAAGGCAAGATCAGTTTCTTGCACAGGTAGACTGCAGGGGCACAGCTGCCATTTTATGGCCTCTGCTCCGTTGCCAGCAGTGGGAATTAGCAGCTGTATCAGTTAAGGGCAATTCATGTTTTATATCTCTTATTATCTCAAGACAAGGGAGAGGGAAAAATCTCAAACTGACAAGCATTTTAAAGGATGATGTGTGGTAGAATTTTAACATTGTATTTCTTTTCTTTGAAAAAAAGGAGAGAAGGTAGAATAATAGTACTTTGAGTTCTGATTTGCAAATTTTGTTGGAGAAGGTGGAGCAGCTAGGGAGAAATTATGAGAATAATTTAGAATCAAGGGTATAAGCTATGAGCTGTTGATCACTGTTTTCCTATGTTATTTCCATTAATGTTCCATCTTTAAGAAAACAAATCCTGTCTGTGTTGCTGTTGACCACTTTGGAGTCAATGGGGTAAAAAAAGGTACAAAATGCAGATTCACAGAGTCACCATAGAATCGTAGAATGGCCTGGGTTGAAAAGGACCACAATGATCATCGAGTTTCAACCCCCCTTCTATGTGCAGGGTCACCAACCACCAAACCAGGCTGCCCAGAGCCACATCCAGCCTGGCCTTGAATGCCTCTATGGATGGGGCATCCATAACCTCGTTGGGCAACCTGTTCCATGATTCCATGATGCTCAGGTGATGATGTTCTTTTAAAATGCCTTTTGGAACAGACATCCCCCGCTACAAACCGTAAATACATTCTCCAAATCTCAGGCCACTTGTGAAGTGGGTAGAAGAGATTTGGTCTGCTTTACAGAGTGAGACTGCTTTGGGAAAAGTGGAATTGCAGTGGGTTGGAGAAAGCTAGAGCTACAGTTGAAAACACTTTATTCAGAAAATATTCTTTTTATATAGATTGTTAAGACTATCTAAAAGTCCCTGGCGAGGGAAACCAAACCCACAATTGAATTGACTAGTCATTCTTTAAGAAGACTCCTGTTATTTGCTGCTGCAGTGCAGCAGAGAACAGAGGCTATATTAACACAGATGCTTGGCAAGATATTTCAGCTATAACTGTCAAAGCCACTTCAAAATTAGAGTAAACTATTGGACAGCTTTAAAAATGAGTGTTGTAACTTTATGAAACACTGTTACCATAATCCTTGCAGATCAACATGTAGCAAGATTATTTCGTCGGAAATATGTGCCTACAGGCTATTTATTTTTTGTGTTTTGTTTAACAGCAATTGGCGCCTGAGATCAAGAAGCCTTAAACCAATTATGAGAGCTGGTGCGGCAGAAACCATGATTGATACATTTACAACACAAGGTCGATTTTTGTAGTAATGCCACTTTATTAGGGAGTGGAGCAAGGAGGAGAAGGGGACAGAAAGCGTAAGACTTTGTAGCACCAAATTAACAGGGTATTCTGGCCGCATACAGATGTTCCTTCCCTCCTGCAAGACGCGCTGACGGCTCTATGCAGACCTCAGAGAAGAGACAGCCGTGTAGTTGTTACTAAGCCTACTTCCCTCTCACTTTGGCTTATTGGATTATTTCGTACAGTGGAATGATAGGAATTTAAAAATGAAAAAAAAAAAAAAAATTGCTGTCGAGTCATCTGGCCCATCTTGCAGCTAATGCAGGATTGTTCTCTGCGGATCTCTGTCCACTTGGCTTTAGATGTGATTGAACTTCAGCCAATTTCCTTTGGAAGATTATTCTACAATAGAATACATTTCATTATTAGGATTTTTTTTTCTGTCAGCCTGAATTTTACTTTGCTCAGTGTAATCACATTACTCTTAGCTATAGTTTCCTGAAAATCCCTATTAAAAAAAATAAATCCTTAGTGTGTGCATCCTTCCAGAGCTTGTAGATAATTATCGTGCTTCTCTTTCAACTGTGGCTTTAGTCAAGCTATACATATTTAGTTATTTTAATATTTTCTAATAAATCAATCTTCCTAGATTAATGATGACATTTATTGCAGCTATCGTTAAGCCAAATCTCAAATTCTTCTATTTAAAATTCAACAAGAAAAGGCTGGGCTGAATAAAGACTTACAGATTAGATCCCGGTGTCGTTGAAAACCCATCTTTTGAACTCCTGTTTTTGACTTCAGATCTGTAATTTGTCTGAATGGCAGCTCTCCTGAGGCAGACTTCAGCAGTAAGACTTGTCTAAACCACCTTGACTTATCTAGCATAAGTGCCTACATCAAAGCTATTCTCCCTAGATTCCTTTTATGGTCATTGGACCCTATAGTTGGGTGCAATTCATCTCAGCCACTTTATGTATCCATGTTATGATGAGAAGAATTGAGCCCTCGAGGTACCTATTTCTCTCTCTCAATTAAGGGTAGCCCAAGGTGATGTGTTCCGATATTGACATTTGCAGTTGGTGAGACAAATTCTTCACTCTGGTGCTGAAGTTATGGAGATCAATACAGAGCAACTGTGCTGGAGGGCCACCTGAATTACACTCATCAGTCCTTCTGTCCTGGACCAAAGACTTGCTCTGGTATTCAAAGGCAAATTTTGTGCACATTGAGACATCATGGTTCGAGAAGAGAGAAGTCTTGATGCTCTCCATGGCAATGCCGCATACTGGAGACAGCACTGGGGAACTTAGTCCAGTGAAGCCCAATGTACTGGGTGTGTTGAGATTTTCCTAACACGTCTGAATGACACTGAATTCAATGCAGAAGTATGATGTTTACACTGAAAAACTGAGGAGGTGCCAGTTGCACTTTTTGCCAGTACTGCCTTTTGCATAGATGTGAAACAGGTGCAGCACTTACCTGTAGAGAGCAGGGGATGTAGGTGTCAGCTGCTTAGGTTTTTGATGGCTGGAGGAAGGCTATAGTCAGTGTCTTTCACTTTCCAGGTCCTCTAGTAAGATGGCTGCTGCATGGCAGATGCCTACTGTTCTCCCCTTCTCAATTACATATTTGTCCTTTGCTGAAAGCTTAGTGCTCAGAATCCAAACTGCATTTAACACGTAGCCCCAGGCAGATGACTGCTCAGGTGCAATCCTTGCCTTTTGGCTAGTCATAGGTTACAGCTTGCTCTCCATGCAGCTGTAATCATTCCTAACTTAAAATGGAATAAGTAGGAAAAGAAATCAGCATCTGTGTTTTTTAAAAAAAAAAAAAAAAAAAAAAAAGGTTAAATTATGGTTTCCCAGTGGATGGTTCCCTTCTGGCAGGCTTGATGGCAGAATATGCTAAGCCTCCATTCCCTGTAATTGGTATATAGTATCTCAGCAGAAACTTTATTCTAAATATATTTTGAGAGTAAATACCAGAGAGGGAGAAGAGCTGTTGAAATTGAGGGATAATATCAGCACAAGTTAACATGTTTATTACTTAATCCTGAAAGAGTTTAGAATGAAAATTAAGAGAAATTTTTCAAACATCCCAAGAGGTGAAGTTCTGAAGTTCTGGAATAAACTCCAAATGCATTATTGAAGTTGAAAACCGCAACAGATTGAAGATAGAATTTCGTAAATTAGTGCAAGGTTTTCTGTATTATGCATTATCACGCATAGGAACATTTAGAGTGGTTAACAAAAAATAAAATTAAGCATACAATGTGAATATCCAGATATAGTGGAACCAAAGGGGAACGAGAAAGGAGGCTGACAACTTCTCCTGTGCTGACGCCATAATCTGTTGTATGTTGAATCCAGTGGTTCATGGTGTCTGCTGTTTGCTAGCAGGTGCCAGGAAGACTCAATCTGAGAGGTCAGCATAAGAAAATCCTTGCTGTTGCCAGGGCTTGGAGATGGGGATGTCAGCTGCCTTCCTCCCCCCAGAATCTCTTGATTTTGGTCTTTTCTTATTGGTGTTAGGAAGGGATTTTATGGTGTGTGTGTCTGGGAGCAGATACTGTGTGGCCCTCCTGGACAAAGCAAGATCAGGAACTAGACAAGAATCCACTTTGCCCCTGTGGGTGTTATACTCCTTCAATGCTGCTGCCCAAGCACGATACTCAAATTTTTCTCAGCCAAAATCTGTGCTGAAAATTTGGCAGACAACAGGGTTTTGCTCTTAACTCGCAGTAACAGGAGCAAAATGCAGCTATTCTCATCATTCTTACAGACATGCAACCCTCACAGGCTACAGGCCTACCAAAGCTTCACTCTAATGCTAACAGACACAGTACAGGATTGTCTTGGGATATTTAACTCTGAAGCATTACTGTCCTGGAGATGAGAAGGGCGTGGAGGAATGTGTGTTGGGCAGGGGTAGCATTTTTAGCTACCTTTGCTTAAAACTGCTCCTCTATCCTTATACTACTGTATCATCATGATGTGAACTCATTCTGCCGCTAGTCTGTCCGCTAACAACCTGTGTGTGCTACTCCTCATCATTTGTGATTTTTCAGAGGATAACGTCTTGGTGCCTGTCCTGCACTTCAAGCAGAAGGCACAAATGATGCTGCTGAGAAGGGCTTCCTAGGCTCCTTTCTAAGTTCTTGGTCCTGCTTCCCTTCACAGCTTGCTTATGAGACAAGAAGGAAAGTAGGCCATTCTTTAAAGCTAAAAATAACTGTGACCAAACACCTACGAGTTGTTGCTGGCCTCCATTACAGTGGCTGTCTGTTTTAATGAGGACAGGGTGATCCTCCTTTGAAAGAGGATATGATGTTTCTTCTATGGATTTCTTGACCCACCTGTGATTCCTGAGGCTGGGCTTTACTGGTGACTGGTTGTGAATGGTTCGTCCTTTTTTGCGGCTATGTGCTAACCTAGTCTTCAGATATTACAGTGCTGGATTTTATTTAAGGACCTTCCCAGACTGCTGAATGTCATGGGCATGCCAAACTTACCTATGTTGTCCTTGTAAGGCGTAGTCCTGAAAAATGTGATCTATGTTCAATTTATTGGAACTCCTCTTTGTGATTATTTGAACAGGATTTTTTCAGTAGTTGTCACTGTAGTTGAAGAAGGGTAGGGTTTGAAATGTACTCCATCTAAAGCATTGAATTGCTTGCCAAGTCTTTCAGAATGAAGCAGTGCAGCTCAGTTTTTCTGCCTTTCTTTTAAAATAGGAACAAATAAATAAATAAATAAATAAAAGTGTGTATTTCCATACTGAATTTCTGTTCCAGTCTCTAGACCTCAATGATGAAAGCAGACCTGAAGATCTCAGACCATCTGCAGGGATGCAGCAGGGTAGCATAGGCTCTGCGCTGCCTACCCCAAGGCAGTGGTTGTGTTTACTGCCTGTGTCAGGGGAGGTGAGGACCGCTTCCCTTCAGAAGTGCCTTCTACAGTAAAGCTGCTCAACTCTTTGTTCTTTCCCAGAAGTGTATTGGGTTGGGAATCTTTGCAATGTAAATGCTGCTTCTGAGACAGCGCAGGGTGTCCTTTCCCGCTTTTTCCCACAGGTCACTTGGAGAGTCCAGTCATGGAAAATGGACACTGTCCGAGATTCAAAATTAGCTCCTTGAGCCCAGAAGGGTCTGCGTTCTTACATATCTCCTCATTTTACTTTTTCAGCAGAGAACATTGGTTTGTACTAGCTTGCCAAGAAGACAACTCAAGAAAGGATTTCACTTTCTAGTCTACTTCACTGTCAGTTCAGGATAGTCCCAGAAACCATTTGCTGTATTGATTAAGCTGCTGTCCAGGGTAGTTACTCTGTCTGGAACAGCGATGGGTGAATGCTTTCGTTGTGATGGGTGGCAGGAATCTGTTCACAGGGAGAGATATGGGGCTGGGTTGACACTGACTGACTCCACTTCCTGCCTATTTGGTTGAAGCAGAGAACACAGACTTTAAATACTAATGTTGCTGAAGAGGGAATAAAACACCCCACAAAGTAATAGGTTAAAAAAATGTTTTATTGCATTATCGTGTAGCACACTCCATTGCACACAGCGTGACTGTAATTTTGTCAATGGTGGTGTACAGGTTAATACACTTTATTGAAGCAGTTTCATTAGACTGAAACTGAAATCTGTACAGGAGGCTCTGTTTTTTTTCTCTCTGAAGTCTATTAGGTGTTGTATCTTAAGGGAGCTGTAAGAAGATTGGCTCCCAAGAATAATCTGTTCCTTCTCTTCCAGAGAAAAGTTAGAACGTTTAATTTTAGTTAGGATAATTAGTATAATTTCACATGGGTTCAGGAGATAAGAGAGAAGGTATGAGATAGAGCTTCCTTAATTTGCCTTTATTAACTGTACCAACTGTGAACCTGCTGGCCTCACCGTGCTGTCAAAAGGGGAGACATTTTTCTGTACTTGTAGATTTATGTTAAAAAGAACAAATTTAAAATAGGTATGGTAATCATGGAACCTGAAAGGGTAATTCTGAAAAATGAGGTATAATAAAGAAAGGCTTGGCATATCCATTTATTCCCAGGTTTCAGTCTTCAACTGAATGTAAAGGGAAGCCAGGAAACCCACCATCTTGTACATTTTAATACCAAAAAAAAAAAAAAAAAAAGGTGTAAAAATGAGAGCAGCCTGCTTTGTTAAATGTTACTACCTGGTATCTGAAACGAATATCAATTATTAAGGATATCACCTCTTAATTGCTGGATGCAAACCCAGTTCTTGAAAAAGTTGCAGTTATTTCAGTGTGTACTCTTCACAGAGAAATAAAGACCTTATCCATAGTGTTTGATATGAACTGCATATTCAGTGTAGCGCAATGGAAGGGTATTTACAAATTAATGCCTGTGAAATGAGGAGATCACAGCACGTTTCTGACATTGTGCTTCAGCGTTGGCTCTGTGATGCTGTTTAGATAATTCTTGGTGTAGAATCTGCTCTCCTGTGATTTGAAAATCCTGCGCTGAGTACTGTCCAATTTAGTCAATTTGCCTAAGGCAGTGAGCAAAACTTGAGTCTGTCTTTGATAGTAATTACTTATACAGTAATGTGAAATACATAATGGATGATGTAAGAGTTGAAGCTGTTTATTTATTAGACAATTGTTTTGAGCAGGGGAATTCTTTTCTTGTAAGACTATCAGCAAACATTCTCACCATACTTGCACTGTGAGTGTAAATGAGCAAAGAATCACCCAGTAAAGTGTTACTTAGAGAGTGCTTGTTTGTTTCCCTTTTGCACTCCCAGCACTAGAGTTCCCTTTATTTCCTAGGAAAACTTGCATTCTGTAGAATGCAATGGACACCTTCCAGCTGGAAATTTTTAGATCTAATAAATAGCATGTAAAAGAGCTGGCAGACCATGCCCTGGACTTCTTCCATCCCAGACTCCAGAGAAATGCGACTGAAAGGAAGATGAAGAGGCCAGATAATTTGTGCTCTGTATTTGCAGCCCTTGGATGACTGGAGCTTCTGAAAGCGTACAAAGGTGGTCAAAATTATAAAATAAAGCAAAAGCTCAAAAAATTCCCTTTACCTCTTTTCCTCCCACCTCACCTATATACACTCATTTACATGCAAGTAAGTAGACAGACCAACTGGGATAAAATAATAAACACTCATAGTTTAAGTTTTCAGTTGGCTCTGAAGTGGAATCAGTTTTATGTTGGTATATATGATGCTGCTCGAAGTACTTTTTGCAGTGGGTGAGAAATGCCCTTAAAATAAAAGAAAAAGAAAAAAAAAACAGTGCAAAAACAATGATGTAGACCATTAGAGCATTGGAGCCCCAGCACATCAGTGCCTGTACCTCAGCTCCTTCTGACAAATGTGTTCAGAGAAAAAAAATAAAAAAAGGTCTTTAAAGGATATAATCATGAAACATCACAGTGCCATGTGGCACATCATCTCTTCCATGCTTTTCTAGGCCTAAATAGCAAAGTCAAGATCCAGCAGCTCCGTGTAGTTTCTGATGAGACCACTATGCTGTTCTGTTCTTTTTTCATCAGAATTATAAAGGGTGGATTTAATTGTATTTAATGTCCTGGCTGGACATTGTTTTTTGATGTGCTGTCAGATCGGAGCAGTTCTTCATGCAGTAAATATCACCCTAACTTACACTCAGGCTTCAGCCCCGCATCAAGCGAAAATATTGAGGCTGTTTAAATGCAGCAAGGCTTGCAAATAACAATTTTTTTGAACCGCAAGCGTGTCAAAACATTGAAGGAAAATATTGAAGTGTACCAGTGGGCTTCCAGTTTGTCTGGTGCTTTTTCTATTGAATAATCACATCTTCTAGGGTCTAAAGTGGTAGTTCCTTGTATGTAATGTATTGCTGTCATGCCACAAGGCATTCAAAAAAAAAGAGATTGAAATTATCTTGAGGAAACCAAATCGCTTTATTTCAAAGACAAATTGGATTGATCTATCTTACCATTCTCTATAGATTTCATAAGCACATTACTTGTTGAAGTGGTGGCAGACATTTTATATATTACAGCAATTTGCATACGTTCATTAAGCTGTGCTCTGTAAGGCTTTCTGACAGGGGCATTTGATGAATCCTTTTGTGAACTGCATTGTTTCTTTGCACAGAACAATCTGTTAAATCATGCCTTTGTCCTTCAGTTTGTCAGTATCAGTAAATGAAGCAGATGTTAATAACCGTGGGAGGGTTTGGGGGCTTTTTTGGTGTTTGCAGAATATGGGACAACTGTGGAGGGCACGGTGCATTTGCAAAAGTGACAGCTGGTGTTATTAAAGATAGAAAGTGTGCTACAAGTACAAAGTTTCCTTGGCATCTTTTAACAACCCTATGAGATCTTTTGGAACAGATAGATGGGTGGTCACTTCTAAAATAAAAGCTGATAATGTTATGCACAGCAAATTGAGTGTGTGTATCTGCATGTAATTTTTCTTAGCTTTGGTTGCAAAGTTTGGCTGCCACAGAACTGCCTCACCCATGCCGTAATTCACAATGTTTCCCTATAAATACGTAGTAAGAAATTCCCAGGTCAGCAGTCCCTAGAGACATGTCTTTGAGTGATGTTGTTTCATGCATTATCACATTAGGAGAATTTTGCACCTGGTTTGTGTTTTCAAGTTTTGTTGGTCTTGAACTGCTCTTAGGTTCTACTTGGGTGCTAGACCGAACTTGGGTTCTAGTGCCCGTCATAAGGACCACTCAGCTTGAGATACTTGCATCAGCATGCATTTAGGTGCCTAATGATGAGTGATAACTCCCATTCATGTATGGTAGCTTGAGGGCTTGTAGTCCACTGCAGAGGATGAAACATACAACCGTTAATGTGGGTAAGAGATGAAGGGAAAAAGAGAACCATAGAATGACTTAAGTTCGAAGGGACCTTAAAGATCATAGAATGATAGAATCCTTAGAGTTGGAAGGGACCTCTGAGGGTCATCTAGTCCAACTCCCCTGCAATGAACAGGGACACCACAACTAGATCAGGTTGGCCAGGGCCTGATCCAGAGTCACCTTGGAAGTCGCTGGAGATGGGGCATCAACCTCAACACCACATCATCTAGTTCCAACCGAAAGCATAGCGTAGGAAATAAATTTATGTGAGAAAAGTGTTATAAAGCTGATTGATGGAGAAGTAAATGCAGAAAAGCAGAAGATGTTATTTCAAAAAATAGAGTAAACTTTGGCCACACTTTGATCTTGCAGTTGCTTCTTATTGATATTACATACTAAACAGCCCCCGCTGCTTTCGGAGGTGGTATTCGCTGATTTACACATTAACATTAATGGAATTCTCTTTGTGATTCCTCTGCTCCCTATTGTGGAAATCTCTTTTGGGGAACTGAATAGGAGATGCTAAGGGCAGAGATGTGGCATTACTCGTGCCTCCCTGTGATGCAGTCTGAGCTGCTGAGTCTGGCTTCTCTGCGGTTGACATCAGCAGCAGGAATGGCAAGATAGCGTATAGAATAAATAACTCTAGCTATTGTCATGTTTATAGAGATTGCCAGAATATATGTAGAGAAGACCTGTGAGGGATTTCTGTAGTTGTTGTTCTTACACATGAAAGTAGGCAGCAGCTACAAATCAGTGAGCTGTTGCTTTTGTAAGAAGAATTGGCAGAATCTTTCATGCAGTTGCTGGATAAAAATTTCTACTGCTTCTGCCTCACAGAGACAGCCTTATCTTTATGTCTGATTATCTTGCAAAAAAAATGAGCAGTGAAATAATTATCCATGCTGATATTTACATTTTGTCTCCCTGCTTGAAAATTGCCAGCTCACAGAAGGGAACAGAGGGAATCTAGGACTCCTTTGGTGGATAGAGCCTTTGGAGAAGAAAATGCCTGCTATTCAGCTGCAGCACCTAGGTGCTCCCAGCCAGGTGACCACTGATGCATAGTTGGGATGGGCTGCTCTGTGACTGACTCATCTAACTGCTGGAGTGATTCACTTTGCCGACGCTGGGAATCATGCGGTCGGTACCAGTGGTGCAGCTGCAGGTGAAAGCTCAAGCAAAATTTTGGAGAAAGGAAAGAGACAGGGCTTTTTCTAATGTGTACTTGAGGTTTCTTTAGAGTTGTGGCTGTTTTGCAGCACTGTGTGGAAGACTGTTCCCTTCTGCAGAATTCAAAGGTGCTGTTGGTGCAATAGAAATACTCAGTACAGCATCTGTTCATGTTGGTGAAGCTGATGAAGTCATCTCAGAAATCCCTGTCCAGAGCAAAGATCAGACCAAGCTCATTTGGGCACGTTAGGTAGTTTTTGTCTCCTTATTTTCCTTTTTCTATGTCTTGTCCTGGTCTGCTGAGCCTGTTTCTTTCTGCTAAAGTATCTTCTTCCTCTTTTTTTGCTTTCTTAAGCACGTTAGACTTATGAAATGCCTTACTCTCCGTGTCACTGTGCAGGAATGACCAGGGAAAAATACAGATACTCTAGGACTAATTGTAATTAAGTGTTACATACGCTTACAAAAATGTGCGTCTAGAATTTCACATCTGTAGCAGAACTACCCCATTCAGCATTTTTGGACACAGAAGGAATGAACATGATGATGTTCATGTGGTTTCCCTATTCCCACCACTGTCCTGCTGCAAATTAAAGGCAGAAAATTGCTTAAATGTACATAGGGATGTTTGTGGTTTCCTAATACATTCTTATTTTCTTCCGTGCCATCATCAGTTTGGCATATTGACAATGTTGCTTTTGTTCTTTCATTACAGATAGTTGTAGCAAAACTCCTGTTTGGAAATTCGATGTACTTTCAGAGCTTTTTACTGATTTTGAATTCATATGTAGAAGTCACCTAAGGACCTGTCTATTATTAAATGTGTAAAACTTAAGTTGTTGTACCATCAGTTTTATCACCTACAACATCCCATGTGATGCACATCTGTAGTGGGATCAGCTCATAAACTCATTTCCAAATATGATGATATGTTTTCTTTTCATTTGTAGTCTACAGCATTATTCATTTAGTGACTTGTACATATTATCTCCTTTCAGATTTTGGACTCTGAATTTGGAACAGTTTTTGGTTATATGCTTCTTGAAGCTTGGAGAACACCTGCAATAAATAGGTAAGTGCAATAGATATATTCATATTTTGTGTTGGATAATTTAGAATATATGTGAGTTTTGTTTAATGCTGAACTCAGTAAAGCTCTTGATACATCTAATTTGGGAGTAAGTTTTTCACACAGAGGGTGGTGACACACTGGAACAGGTTGCCCAAGGAGGTTGTGGATGCTCCATCCCTGGAGACATCCGAGGCCAGGCTGGATGTGGCTCTGGGCAGCCTGGTCTAGTGGTTGGTGACCCTGCACATAGCAGGGGGGTTGAAACTCAATTATCATTGTGGCCCTTTTCAAGCCAGGCCATTCTATGATTCTATGATTCTATGATTCTATGATCCTATGAATGGGACAGTATGATGGATCTTTGCAGGCTTAATTTTCAATAACGTGGTATTTGTATGGCAGAAATTGGGAAGTGCATGATGCTCGCTGCTACTCAGAGTGAAGTGTGTAGCCAAGCGTACAAATTTATCTTCAAGATGAAGGGAAAAGTCTCTATGAGCAAGTGAAAAGCTCTGGAAATAAAGTGAGTTGAAATAAGTGACTCTACTCTGAGTCCTCCTGTACTTAAGGCTGTGCTTTAACTACCTTTTGTCTGTGTTTCACATGGTTTTCTTTGCAAGTGCTGATGGTAGTAAAGGTATGAATGTGACTAAATGCTTGAAGAAAAGGGCCATAAAGGTTGAAATTTTGGGCATGCTGAAGTTCCTGGAAATTTTCTCAAGTATTTCAGTGAAGCTGGTAATTTACTTGGAACATTTACAGAAAATATTCAGGCAATTTGAGAAGTACATTCTTGCATATAATGAAGCAATTTTTTAGGTGATTTCTTTTTTAAAACTCAGGTCACACTTTATGATGCTTGAAATGCTGCTGAGCTCCTAGCAGTGGAGAAGGGAAAACAAGAAGTTGTGGAAGGTTTTATCCTTTCTAAAGAGTTTACAGAATCAGACAGTTTTTGCATCTCAGCTCTAAGGAGGAAAAGGCTTCTCAAATGTGTGGGTGTAACAATTGAGCTTATTTTGATCTGTGTGAGAAACTTTGAAGAAATTTATAGTGGCACAGAGGCTGAATTGTTCTTACGGAATAAAATTCAGGAGTAGGTTTTGACGTAGGAGACCCGAGAGATGGGTTTTGAAAGAAGTTGCTTTTTGTATAAGAATTAGAATGCAAAGTATTTTCATACTGTGTTTCCTCTGTAAGTCCCAAGATGCTTGACAGAAACTGGAGAACCACTGTCTCCATTTTGTGTATGAGGTCAGATACTTGCTTGGTGTACTTAATGTATGATTGTCGTACTTCTGGACCTACTGGATGTTTAGGCCTGCGTCCAGGTCTGTTTGGGGATGTTATGTCTTATGATGTTTTCAGAGTGCTTACAAAAGATCATAACCCTATTTCCTATTGTTTCCTTCATGTTTCTCCAATCTTGTGATGTGCCTTTACTTCTCCCCTTTTCCTCTATACACTCCCTCTTTGCGGTATATTTCTGACTCATTTGTTCTGCTTTGTTTTCTCTTTTGCTTCTTTATTTTTCTTTCCCATGGCTTTTGCTTTTTCCTTCTTGTTCTAATCCATTTTCAGTCTCTGGAGATTGGCAGCAGTGGGATCTTTCACAAGGAGGAGCTTTGGAAAAAAAATCATTGCAGAATGAGCTTCCCTTTTACTGCCTCTCTAGAGAGCCTGCTGTAAAAGGAAACTTGCTGTCATTCCCGTAAATTTTCTTTTGCAGCCAGCTCTGCTGGGCGTCCCCTTTGTGCCCTGCGAACATCTGTGTTGCAGCTTACGTCTGAACCCAACTGCAGAACAAATATGTGAACCTGCTTCTTGTTTTGAGCAGGAAGCTGCTGCTATTAGTAGGGCAGGTGGCCTCGGTTCACCTGCGACTTCTAATCCCTGTCTGGGAGCGGAGCAGCCGCCTGTCCTCTCCCCTCCCTCTACCGGTGCCTTTGTCCATGGGGAAGCACATTTCCCTGTTTCCCTCAAAGCAGTGCCCCATGCCTGTCAGCTGTCAGCATTCATTTTCTCCCTGAAATTTTCCCAAGACGTCATGCACAAAAAAGAAAGCAGCAAGCGCTCTATGACTTTTATGGTGTAGTTTACTTTCCGTTGCTCCTGGAAACTTGTGCCTTCGTGCATGCAGTCATTCAGGCACCACCCAGTGACACCACCCTTCTGCACGGGGAAGAAATCCTCAAGCCCTGAAGTATTCAGGCTCAGCCCCATCCCCAGGGCTGTGCACAAGATTCCAGGAAAAGGTGACAGTTTTCTGAGCAGCTGTTGGACACTGCAAGAGACAGCTCACGGAGCATGAATTGTGAACCTAACTTCAAACAGATTTATGTTAACCAAGTTTTTCTTTTTCCACTCTCATTTGAAGAAAGAAAGAAAATGAAGCATCAATGCTGCCCTGTTTGCACAAGCGCCATCCCACTTGAGCGTGCTCAGCAACATTTGAGAAGCGTAGGTGATGAACTGCAATCTTTGTGACATATGTGCACCGCAGAGAGAAATCTGTTGTGTCAGGTTGGCTTCAGCTTATTCTTGCAGGGCTGTTGTGATGAGCCTGGAAGGTGTGGAAACTTTTGAGGAGGATCGGGTGTGATGGCAGAGAATGGCTGTGACTCTGGCAGGGGGATGTGAGGTCAGTCTAAATCGGCAGCCATCAGCTGGTAAGGGAGCATGGCTGACTTAGCAATAGGCTGCACCAGGGCCACAACTTCCCTCAGATATTTCAGTTACTTGGAAATAGCAAATCTTCCCATCTGCTGGTAGCTGGAATGGCTACTGGGCAACACTGTTTTTCTTCCCTTTCAGAAAATGAGCTGCCTTTTGGCAGGATGTTACATCAGTTTCAGAGCTTTCCAAGCCAGGTTAGAAGAAGTTGGCCCCCCTCTTTCCAAAACTAACTGTCAAGGCAGTCCCAATGCTCTGCAGATGTCTCTGTGCATGTAAATCCTGCACAGACAATGGTATCTCGTGCTCGTTTGTGTGTGCACTTGTTGTGGAGAGAAGGATTGGTCTGGCTGATTGTACTATTGGGAGTGCTAAACAGCGAAAAACTCTAAACAAAAAAATCTGGTCCTCTTCAAACGTTGGCGGACAGATATCTGCCTTCCATCTGCGGCAGCCTGTGCAAAACAGCAGAAGAGCTGCAAAGTTTGTGTTCGGAAACCTTGGAGAAATAACTGGCAGGCTCTGACTTATTTTTTAACTGCGCGCAGATCTGAAACATTAAACACAGAAAGTAATGTGGAATTGTGACAAGCAAGAAGAAGCAGGGAGGTTCAGCCACAGGCCTGCGTACCATCCTGCAGGCGGTAGGCCATGGGGCGTGGGGCCTGTGGCCCTTGGGCACTGCTGCCCAGGCCCTGCTGTCCATTGGCAGGGGCAGTGGTCACCCACTGTCATGGGCAGTCCCCTGGCTCCCCTGTGTCCTGTCTCTCTGGCTCCCAGGCTGTCCCCTGTGGGTGCCTGGTCCTCAGGTGGGGCACCCATCCTGTGATGTTGAGGCCTCATGGAGTAGAATGAATGATGGCTGAGAGGCTTGTGTTCTGGCTCTTACTTGGGGCTCTGCTGCTTTCAGTGGGCTTTGGATCAGCCTGGTGGCACAGCTGGGAAGCCAAGCAAGGCTGTGCATCAGGCAGCACCCCTGGGCAGCAGCGATTTGGTTTGATTAGAGGACGTGTCAGCTTTTAGCATTCCCCTGCTCATTTTTAATTTTCCCCCTGCCTCCCCACCTAGGCAGTTCCCTGTATTTAGTACCACGTGTCTCCGCTATGTTGTCCCTTCCATTTATCAAAGCTATGCAAAGAAGTTCCACGTTAAAGCATTTACCTTTTCTGACTTGCGACTGCTTGTCTCCCTTTGCATTGCTAGAAAATATGTGTTTACAATAGGTGATTACAAGCCCGACTCTTTGGTACAAGGGAATCTGGAGACAAAGTTGTCCTCAGATTCGCTAGAACAATTGGAGCTGAGTCACATTGTTTAAACATGCCATATGTTTCCAAGTAACGTGCAGCGTTATTAAGTGAGGATGTCAGTAATGTGTTACACCACTGTCAGACTTAAAAATTAAAGCATTAATACAGAGCTTTGAAATAGTCTTGTTTAGCTTTGGCCTCCATTTATATTAGTACTTCTGCACACAGATTTAATTCCCAATGCAAGGAAATGAAGGTAAAGGAAGGATAATGAAGTCAAGCCTTTCTGCATAAAAGGCTTAGTGACTCTGAGTACTTACAAGAGGGACAGGCCACATAGGATGTGAGTATCCACCTTTCACTTAACAGGCTGTCACCTCCAAGAGATTCTTCTTTAGACCTCCTGAACTTCCCTTACAGTGCTGCTGCATGTCAGGATGTGCCATGCAGGCATGGGGTGGAGGTGGTAAATGTCTAAGTGAAAGATGTTTGTTTTCTATGAACAGTCAAGAAACCAGTGCAATGAAGGGATATGACCTGCTGTTGATTCTGCTGTGCTTTTTTCTACAGTGCTTGCTTGAGGAAGATTTTGCAGAATTGGAGGGAGGTGCACACTCATGTGTTGTGCTTTCTGAATGGGTATTAGCTGTAGATTCTATCTGTAGATTCTAGCTGTAGATGACCCTGTTCATTGCAGGGAGATTGGACTGGCTGACCTTTAAAGGTCCCTTCCAACTCAAATGGTTCTATGATTCTGTCTATACTCATCACACGTACGCTTCCGGTCTCTGTGTATCCCAGCAATATGCACTGCTCTTCAGAACACAGGGTTTGGGTCTGAAATCTCACATGTAGGTAAACTGTGTGGTAGCCTGATGTAGCAACATAGGAACTATGTAATGTGATTTTGTAAAGACAAGATATCCAGCACAGTGTATCATAAATTGATCCCAGGAGGACAGACCTAGAATATAAACTGTAGTGCTTTGAATATCTACATGTTATAATTGTATTAAACACTTTGCAGCAATTTGTATTGTATTACAGCTGACAAAGTATTTTACCTCCTAGTAACTAACTAATGTAAATAGCGCTGATATTTTTCTTTTCCATATTTATAATTACATTAATTGCTTTGCGTATTAATAACAAACAGTTAAGTGTCAGAGCCCAAACTGTAGCTGCCAGTAATCCACAAGCAATTTGTTTTTGTACTCAAAATGCGAAACTGAAGAGTAATTACCCTTTTTGCAAGCATATATCTCAACAGTGTAAGTTTTACATAGGAAACCTCACTGTTTTACCTCAGTGCTGTCATTTTCAGTATCAAATCTAGTGCCAATAGAAAGTGTTCCAGAAATGAGGAGAAACTTTATGCTAAAAAGGTCGGGAAACTTCTGATGAAAAATGAATAGCTCACTCATATCAGTTAGGATTTGTGACTTGTTTCCAAATAAAGCTGAACTTTGAGGAAAGAATTGCACGCCTTTGAAAATAGCCTTTTTCAGAAGCCAAACCTGGAAGATCCATATGCGATGCAATTTTTACTTTTGTAATGTGATTTGATTGTGCTAAGGAAGTGCCAATGCAAACAAGAATTTTACAGTTGACTGATTTTTTTGAACATTAGGTGTTTTTTTTTTTTTAATGTTTCCAGAGAAATAATTTTCTACATTGGTATTTTGAGGACTTAAGCATTTTAATTCTTAGAGACAAAGCAAATGGAGATCTCATAGTAAACCTGGCTGATATTTCAGTTAAAGAAAAATTCCTACTTGGGTTTCTTGTTTTTTTTTTCTTCTTTTTTTTGTTTTCTCTGCGATTTTCTTTTGTTGTTTTTATCTGCTTGCTTGAGGCTTGCATTTAAAGTAGGTGAAGATTTTGAAAGTTTGCAAACCACTCATATTGGTCAGGGCTGTACAGTGAAGAGTAGGTTCCCGCTTAATATTGCAGGTGTATGCTGGATGTTCTGGGGAAGAGCAAAGGTTGATTAAATTCACAAAATAAGGTGATTTGTAGTTTTCTAAATATGTCAGTCAACCGAAAATTAGCTCAATTATTCACCAGTCACATACATGCTAATGAACCCTGACAATCTCAATCGACCTGCTGTGAAGAACTCCACTATCACCTAATAGTGTTCCCTCCATGTTTTCCCTAAAAAGGAAAGACTGTAGCATTTATCACATGTAAAGCAAAAATGCTCAAGGATTTTATTATTTTTTTAATACCTGCCATTCCAGAGCACTAGTAAATTAATTACATTTAATTAGTAAAGCTATAAAAGAGGTGCTTAATTTTTGTGAGAGTGTCTCCTAAAGTTTAATCCCCCAGAGGTTTTGTGTACGATGGTGATGAAAGTGGCTCCTCCTAAATCACCATCAGTTACATTATTTAAGAAATAAAGTTATTTTTCATGCAAAATGTGACAAAATTATAAAGCTTTAAGACACTCACGTATGATAAATAGGTTTTAATATTATTTCTGAAGTTAGAATCACCTTGTAAAGACATCTTTAGCTATGTGTCACCAGTAGCAAATAAGAAATATATAAAGAAATTTGTGTGTTAGCCAAAGTCTTTAATGGATTTATCTGCATTATTGCTAAATACAGAAGTATACTATGCAAATAGCAATAAGGTTATCCTGCATTTGTACTTGAGTTACGGGTAAATCTACAGAAGGCTGCCCTGGATGATGAAGTAGTACCTGCCTTTCCCTTTCTAATGTTTTTAGAATCATAGAATCATAGAATGGCCTGGCTTGAAAAGGACCACAATGATCATCTAGTTTCAACCTTCCTGCTACATGCAGGGTCGCCAACCACTAGACCAGGCTGCCCAGAGCCACATCCAGCCTGGCCTTGAATGCCTCCAGGGATGAGGCATCCACAACCTCCTTGGGCAACCTGTTCCAGTGCATCACCGCCCCGAGTGAAAAACTTCCTCCTAATATCTAACCTAAACCAGCCCCCACTCTGACACAGAACCATGTGTCACTGTGTCACTGTGACCAGCCAACCAAAGCTTTCCCCCCATAGCTTTACAGAATCCTGGACTGCAATCAACATTGACCCATAAAATAGACATCACTGTAGCATCAACCTAGGTAGGGAAAAACAGCTGAAGAGTTTTCAGCCTGAGGTTATTTCTGTTAGGAAAATGGAGCTGGATAAATATAATACATAATATCTAAAGCTTCAGGGCACTGGCAGGGTATTTGGAGGCAGCTGCATGTTCAGCTCTTTTGGATGGAATGATTAAGTGGCTGATTAAGTGGACAAGTCAGGTCTCATCGTGCCCTTAGGGAGTGGTCAGCCCTGCTTCAGCTTCCCTTGAAAACTTTGGCAGAGGTGAGTTTGAAGCTGCAACAGTGAGATGCAGTACTGGGTTAATACATTCCAGAGCCTGTTTTACTAGATTTTACTCAGTTACTGCCACCCACAAAGGAGCATAAAAAGTTAAAAGCAAGCAACAGCAACAAAACAAAACCCACAGAAGAAAAAAAAAAAAAAAGAAACTAAAACCATGCATACTGAAATTAAGTAATCACATTCAATTGAATTTCTCTTCTAGTTATTCCAAATTATTACTGCATTTGTTTAGAATATATATATTTCTTTTTATTTTAATCATTTTCATGATTTTCTTACTTGATTCATTCGGTGACATCAGCTGTAGTGACCGAACAGTTGTTGCCATGGTGACAAATTACAGTGTTACAAGCATCCTCGAATGAATCAGGTAAGAGAAACAGGTCAACTAAAAATGGAGAAAGTTTACTTACGAGGATAAACCAGAAATGCTGGGAAAAAGTTTGAAGGATATTGGCTTTGAAGTCTTAAAATGGTTGTAATGTAGTCATACCTTCTATAGAGCCAGAGATGCCAGCATGGCTGTTGTGACAGTGAAGCACAAAGGGATTTGTTCGCACCTCATATCCATCAACTGAAGAACACTTGAAATAGATAGGTAGTTACAGAAGAAGTATGAGTGGATTTATGAAAACCACACTTCTTGTTCATCCTTTAAATTATGATCATAAATATTGCAGTTCATTGTGATTTAGGTCTAACTGCTTAATGAAATGTGTTTTAAAAGATTTTGAGTACTTCTGTCATATCACAGTTCTGATGCCATTCTGGCGAGAGCCAGGAGCTTATCCAGTGGAGATGATGTTGAAATGCAGGCAAAATCTGATTTGTCTTCCGTATATGTAGCAGAAACATAGGTCAACATTTAGGAGACCCTTCTTGATACTTTGATGTGGTGTACTGTATCATCATGAAATTAGGTATTATTTGAGGTGTATGCTAGTATTAGCAAAAAGACTGTCCATGTATGCAGTGACCACAGTTAATTTCATTCATGTCATGGCAGCTCTCAGTGGGAATGCTGTGCCTTGCCTTGGCTCAGATGTTATTTCCAATAAATATGGAAATAATGGCTCACAGTGCTGCAAACTGTTAGGAGATCTCATGGGAAATCTCATCAGATTATGTGATAGGTTTGAAATTAATCCATCTCCCAACTGTATTTACACAATATACAATTGTGTCTCTGATGGCTTATAAGGAAAGGTAAACACTACCATCCTAAGGGGAGTTGCTGCAATACATTGTCTTGCTAGAGAATACATTTCTTTGTATCAATACAAGCAATTGACAAAATGATTATAGAACTTTCTTATGCTGCAAACATACTGTTGCCTGGTTTGCAACCTCCATATAGAAATCATCATCTTTCTTGCAGTTATCCTTGCCTTCTACTTCAACAGACATTAGTTTTTATGTTATCCTTTTCAAAATCTGAAAGGGAAAAAATATTGAGAACTTCTTGCTCCTAGTGAGAATATTGCTGTGCTACAGATCCATTCATTCATCATTCCTAGACTGCCCTTTGGCAAATGCTTTCTTACAGCACTGCTCTATCCTCTTCATAGACTGGTGAGGCCTGCAGAACTGTGTCATGTTAGGCCAACAACTGTCTTCTTATTGCCTTCCCTGAAGGACAGGAGGTTATTGCCTATAGACATATGTACACTTCACTGTGCTTCTGAGTAGTGAGTGAGTAGTGAGTAAGTAGAAACTTAAACTCTCCAGCCCATGTGTTTCTGTCAGTTTGAAGGGTTAACATAGGTGTTTGGTACAAACAGTGATTTTCAATTGCTGCACAGGTTGGTCCAAAAATAATGCTTCCTGTTTATTTCCATGGCGACTACAACAGATACAAAGAGCACAAGAACTCTGTTTCATAGAGAAAATTCTCAGCTACAAAATAATCGTTTTCAACAGCCACCACCATAGCTAAGCATTTTTTGCCAGCGATGAACAAGAGCCTACATGCTGTGCCTGTAAAAAGTCTGTACCAGTGGAGATGACCTACTGTTTCACAGCTGCTATGATGGCATCGCTGCTAAGAAAATATTGCCCATGCAATCCATCTTTCATAAGCCTGAGTGAATGGAGGTCGGAAGGTGCCAATTCTGGACTGTTCAGTGACTGTGATAGGACAGTGAAGCCAACATTGGCAATGCACTCTGCAGTCATTAAACCTGGTGTTACTGTGTTGCAAGAGAAAGGCCCCATGTGGAATACTGCATCCAGGCCTGGGGCCCCCAGCACAAGAAAGATGGAGAGCTCTTGGAACAGGTCCAGAGGAGGGCCACTAACATGATCAGAGGGCTGGAACACCTCTCCTATGAAG